>JAODLC010000085.1:7994933-8009154 GCA_026781145.1 Hippopotamyrus pictus | reverse complement strand
TATGCTGAAGACAGGGGAATGAATTGAAGGGTAGAGGCAACCAGGAGGCAGAGATGTAGTCAGGGACACAGTGCAAGACAGGTCAGTATCTGGAGAAGTCAATCCTACAGGCAGACAGGAGACGCAGGGCAGAAGTACGGGGCAGTACAGGCAGGTGAGCAAGATGTCATCAAGCAGGGCAGGTAGGGAAGATTGAGAGGCAGGGAGAAGAGAACGCTCAGAAGTGCACAAGAAAGCAACAATACTTCACACTGTTCGTGCGATTGGGCATGACTGATCCATCCAGTTCTCCTAGAAATCATGCAAGTTAGTGAGTGTAGAACAAGTATGGCTTAGATAATCTAATGACAGGGCTGTCTGGGTAATACAATGCTGTTATTTCTGAGAGCACACAATCTATTTTTGTATTATTATTATTATTATTATTATTTATTGTTTTTTACATGTTTGTCTAATATGTATGTTTAATGGTTTTTGTACTTTCAAAGTTTTAAATAATAATGAATGGAATATTTGACTCATTTCATAGGTCACATATAGATGCAAACAAAACTCACCTCAGGCAGAAAAATTGAGAATTCCAAATTTCAGAATTTGGGCATTCGACAATTTCAGCAACTGAGCATTTGACCAAATGATATTGGTGTGACATCTATCCTAACTACTCTCTGTACTTCGTCGGATAATATCCAGGCTCCCCATTACCCTGTACTGAAAAGGATGGTGCTTGATTATACCCAGAGTCATTGATGGAGAGGGGACCTTGTAGTCCATGTGCCTGGAAATACTTCTCTCTGTTGCTACAGTGTTGTGTTTTTGATGAATGTGTCAAGTGTTGACCATACATTTATCATTATCACAGGGCTAAAGTTTAAACAGTAACAGGTTCTATTCACCTCTCTCTCTTTTTATTCTGTCCTTGTTGGCATTTTCTTGAACCCGAATGTTCATCTGCTTAATATATCTAGAAATTTTGATATTTCTATTTTTCTGTTTACAGTTTACAGTCTAAGTAAACATTTATTACACACACAGAGCATGGCAGAGAAACATAATAATTTAAATACAGTACATTGAAACGATAAATTTAAATGCAGTGAACCCATTCGAACCTGCATTCATCAATAAAAAAGCAGTTTGGTACTGGAATAGTCAGGTCTCAGGTTTATAAGTTTCAATCAGAGGTTCATATAAGTATGTGCCTGTAATAACCAAAATGATCTATTATTCAACAAAGAACATTGAAATTATCCAAAGGAATGTAAAGATCTGCTCAACATAAAAGAGTGTGTCTTTAATGACGTGGGCCGTGTTTGAGTACTGCAGCTGTAATTGAAAGCCAAGTGTCATTAAGTGGATTAGAAAACAGGCTGTGCTTCTGAAAAGAACCTTTTCATCAAAATTTGCCATAATATTTAGCATTATGTCAGCTGAGCCTACTTACAGCAATCCTTCTGATGGGTGGCATGTAAAAAGACAGCCCGGTGCAGTCTGGTTTCTTGGTGGAAAAAAAATACAGTGGTACCTCAGTTCTCGAACTCATTAGAACTCGAATTTCTTAAAAGTCAAACCAACCAGTTCGAAAAAAAAATTACCTAGAACTCGATCTGAATCTCAGAAGTCATACCGTGAACACCGACCTAAGATAACTTATACGCGCGGGGAAATGAGTCACGCAGCACGTCTTACAGCGGAAACAAAGGGTGACGCTTCAGTCTCAGCCTTGCATTCGCTGTGATAGCATTGTGCATGTTTACACTAGCTGAATACATATATTTAGAAATTAAAAATACATTTAGACAATGATAGACAGTAACAGTATATTTATTATTATATAATAAAATACATTTAAAAATAAAGATTTCTTATTAGTTATTTTAATATTAATAATAAACCAGTAATACATTTAATTATAATAATATTGTCGTGCCAAGCGGGGAACCGAGACAAAGGTGCAGACGTCAGGGTATCGGGGAATACGGGGTTTAATTACAGGTAAGGTAGGCAAAACGCAGACGAACAATACAATGATCGGACTGGGGAAACAAACTGAAATGCGGACTAAATACAGAGGACTAATGACAACAACCAGAAACAGCTGATCACACGGGGATGTGGGGGGCATGGCACATGGAAAGAGCGGACGATTGGGGCAGGATACGTTTTTTTTTAACTTTACAAATTGTTTGGATACATTTATTTTCTTACTTTAAAAATTATTGTTTGATAAATGTGCGTAGGCGTGTTTAGTACAGTATATGCTTTTCTTGTTTTGTCTGGTTCATTTTGTGTTTGAATGCTAAAAAAAAACATATTTCGGTGTAATTTTTTTGTGGTCAGGAACCGATTAATTGGTTTTCCATTATTTCTTGTGGGGAAAATTCGATCAGAACTCGAACTTTTTAGGATTTGGTCTGGAGTACCACGTACTGTATATATATTTTCTGATTTTTGTAAAACCAGAAACAGAAAATTTATGAAAAAAATTAAAAGTGCTGCTAATGTTAACGATATGCAAAATGATAATAAAGTACTAATCAAACATTGTAATACCCTTAAGATGATATAGGGTTCCATACTTGGGTGTAAAAAACGGGGGGGGGGGTTGTAGCCCCCTCAATAAATCAAAACCAGCTAATACAACCCCCCCAATAATCAGGTTTCCCCCGTAATGGGTAGAGACCTCAACCCCCCCAATGTTCCAGCCAAAGTTACGCCCTTGGTTCCATGAAAGAACATTTTGAAATGAACATGAACATACCATGGATCATACATGGTTGGCAAAACACGTGGCTTAGAATATTTCCTGAACTCATGTTGGGATGCATGCTTCTTGTATTAATTTGATTGTCAGTCACTGACCTCTGACCACCAAGTGATGGAAAGTTGCTATAAGTTGCTGTAGAGTAAGTTGACCGTGGGGTGTTCCTCAGAGCAGGATTTCCCAGTTAGCTGGGTAACTGAAGCCAAACGTGAAAACTGTCCAATAGCAACAGAGGTAAGTGACATTCCTATTGGACAATCTTTACATTTAGCTTATCTGGCTAATGATTAAGTCCTGCTTTGTGGAATACCCCCCAGAACATTACTGAAGTCTGAGTTTGTTAATCATATGCTACTGACAATCACTACAATTTGGAATATTTTGGGATTACTCATTCAAAGAATACATTGTTACAACAATAACACACATGCCTTTATTAGTTACTTTTATCAGTTATTTTCACTTCTCAGTAACAATTTACTTGATAGGGTACAAATACTTAGTAAAAACTTATTTACTTCTGAACAAATCATGAACAAATATAGTTGGTACGACATAAAAGATGCATCATGATTCATTAATGAACAAACATGAGATCAGTATTTCTCTTGTATTTTTCATATTTACCAGGAGTTCCCTGGTAATTTCTTCAGTAATTCCTGCAGCAGTTCACAAAGGTTTACAGAATTAGATATAGCAACAAATATATGAACTGCTCGGGATGACAGATGAACCTTGATTCATTAATGTTGAACAAATGTAAGATCACTAAACAACTCGAGTTATTCATGACTTGTTCCTATAGTAGCTCACAAAAGAATTGACAGATATGCATCACAATTCATTAATGATGAATTAACATGAGATTAGTATGTACCTAAGATTTTGTGGTCGATTAATACTATATTTATGCCCCGTCAAGTAGTGTTACCCACATCTTAAACCTCATGCCAAAGCTGGGAATGCCTTTATTCTGAAAATGTTTTCCAAAAGCATAGTGTATGTTACCTGTTACTTACGTCTGACTTGAGTTGGCAAGCTAGTCTTTCTCGCACTACCATAACTCATCCAGGTTTGTCAGACTCTGGTATGCGATCAATAAAGAGTTTTACGTAGTTTGCCTTTAATCATTTCAGACGTAACTTCCTTGTTTTATGTCTCTAGGCAACTTTTTCAAGCTAAATATACCTTTCTGCAATATACAACATAAAAAAAACTGTCATACAGAGAGAATTAGTAAGCTGTGTCCAGTCATTTCCAAATTGCTCAATACACAAATAGCCATAGTGCACGTAGTACACACCCTTTTCCCGCCCATTATTTAAATTTTAAAAGGTGCTCCGGCTATAGTGACATTGGTATATTCCTCCATAGTAAGAGGCGGGTAATGAAGCGGTAGTTTGAGGATATTCTTCCGCATTTTTGATTAATCGCCTCCGTCATAGTAATTCAGCGTTTACCGTATTAGTAGGTTTGACCCGCGAGTGTAACCCTTAATTCCGCAGTAGTGATTTCTGGGGAGACTTTCGATTCCATGATGTTATTGAATATATGATCGCATTGACACGGGAACTACATTGTGACTGCATGGAGCTCAAAGACACGGTGTCAAAGTTCGGGTTGCGAGATATAACAGGGCAAGAGGGAAACCGGTTCCGGCAGGAGGACGGGGAACGCGGCCGGCGTCAGGCTGCGCTGCATGAGTAAATGAGCCGTATACCTTACCTCTGTCTTTGTGTTCCCTTCTACAGTCAGCTGTAACCTACTCATTTCATAATAACTCTACTTAATATTTCTGTTTCGTTGTGCCTGCTCAGTGAATCTGCTTCAAAGCCCGTTCTGTAGCACTACGTTTTAGGTGAATTCCGCGTTTTCTACAAATCTGCGAATAATATTTTATTTCGGCGGCGTTTTCACACGTGTTTTTAACGGCGAGGTTCCGCTCATCAGACTCGTCATTTTTTTTTATGTTTTAATACGTGCGAGAAGACCACCATTTGGATCCCTTTAGGAGTCAAAAATTTTACCTAACGCCTAAATAATAATAAAAATGTCGTTCCGTGTAATGGGAGTTCTAAGAAGGTGAGTGTCTTTATTGTGAGATGTCCTGAATGGCGCACATCTTCCAAAACGTAAATATTACTTTTTGATTTGTATATAGTGGTTGAACTCTGACGTCATGGTTGTATATAATAATGTTTGTGTGTATATATGTATAGGCTATGTGTGTGAGAGAGAGAGAATTTCTCTTGCAGGTATTTGTCGAAGTGTATACTAAAAATAAGTATATCTCTTGTTACTACCTTTATCTGGTGTTTTTTCCTTAATTCATCTTTAACTGTTTAGTGTATACATGGCAATTTATTTAGAACTGACTTGGGAACATTATCACTATGTAAACCTGTCACTTTCCACATTTTAACTGTGTTAATGTAATGGCTTAAAATGTATTAAAATATTGTGTAACTGCTGAGTGAGAGTCAAATGAGCAGTTCTGATTATCTGTCTTTGGAATGGATTGCTTTGATGGGTTGAGATGGTGCACTTTTTGAATAGTGTTGTGAAGTTGTACAGCTTCTGTTGTTTCTGTGCTATTGGTCAGTCTTGTATGTTTTTTGTTTTTAACAACACATTTTAAATTGATTATAATCAGCTGTGCCGTGCATCTTCAAAACAAACCCCACCAATTACAGACCCCACCCACCCACATTGAAATGGAGTTCTTATTTTGCAGTTTCTGCCTGCCCTGCATAAAGATGATGTAATATGCTTCTGTGCTGGGTCTCTTCCTTGCTTTCTCTCTCTCCCCCCCCCCCACCCAGGCCTCTTTAATTCTCAATCACTACCTCACCTATTACCTCTAGCCCTCATAAGACACGTGTCGGGGCCTAGGAGAGTGCGAGCGGAAGGTGTCGGGTTACAGGCTGGAATGGTTATGTCTGCTCTGTCATGGTTTCAGCTATTTGCATTATTCTGCCGTTGTCATTGAAGATGCTGACCTTTTTTGTTTTACATTTAGCTTTTGTGCCTTTCAGGTGGCACTTTGATAAAAGTGGAGATCTTGTTGTGTGCTCAGTTTAATAATTAATAATTTAATAATTGTCATTATTAATAATAACCACAGGAAGGGAAATCTTTTAAAGGAAAATTGATTAAATTAAATGAAAACAGATCTGAAATTTAGGCAAAATCATGTTGTTGCCGAAAGCTGTGACATGTTTTTTAGTGTCTATTATGAGGATTGATTTGTACCAATAAGAAATTGGACTGGGATGTGAATAGTTAATGCCAGTGTTGTAAGATCTGGGGCCTGTACTGCAATTTACTGGCTTATCGGGGTAACTTGTCGGATTTAAGGTAGTCTGGGCAAAATGTAAGTGAACGAACATGAAGTCCATTTAAACTATGGTACCTTAAATCTGACAAGTTACCCCGATGAGCCAGTAACCCCGCTTCGTAGTACGGCCCACAGGAGTCAGATTGTGGGTGTGGCTACTGGTGGAGAGCTGTAATTGGTCTCCTTCTGGGAGTGCGTTATCTAATCCATGCACTTCCCTGGGGGGGGGGGGGGAAAACACAGGAGCAAAGCTCAGTTTAGAAAGGGAGTATATTCTGATGCCTTATCTTTTGTTTTGTTTTTTTGTTGTTTTTTTTCTTTTATCCATCCAGTGAGAAGGGATAGTGTTTTTTCTCATGTGGTGTTGCACTGGAAATACCCCTGTATATACTGCCTACTTGGCTTAGTGGTTGCAACCAGTTGCGTTTAGGCTGAAATTCTGTGGCGCAGATGGACGGTGACCAGTGTGCCTTTGCATAAAGTATTGCCAGCTTTAATTTCAATCAACAAGCTGGGTGACGGTAATATAAATAAGTGGGATGATCAGTAAGGTGATTAAAAGAATAAAGACAGCAGGACAATAAGTTGGGTGAATAAGAGACTTCTGTGAATGAGTGCCACTGTGAAGGTGGTAATCATTCATTAATGGGGACTGTTAAACTTGCTGAACTGTGGTCTTTGTTCATTTAGTCATTGCATGCGCTTTCCTGGGCAAAAGGTCATTTCTCAACTACTGATTATTTTTCTGCTGATCTTATTTTGCAACATGAAGTGCTTCTCGTGTGTGTGTGTGTGTGTGTGTGTGTGTGTGTGTGTGTGTGTGTGTGTGTGTGTGTGTGTGTGTGTGTGTGTGTGTGGTTACACCTATAAGATGAATCTGGAAAGTGGAGGTTGAACCTAATGTTTTTTTCCTTGAGTTTCATCGATTAGCTATGATAGGTCGAAATATCGTCCTTTTGGGTAGTTCATGTTATGAAGCTTTAGGTCAAATGGAAAAACAACACAAAACATCCTTGTTTAATGTGGTGCAGTATTAAGTTTGGAGCTCTCCAAGTCTGGCAATGGAGCATTTGTGTTTTTTTTTTTTTTTTTTTTTTGTCAACTTGACCTTAACCTCTCAAAAAACCCTTTTGCAGGCAGAGCAGAGTGGGGATTGTGGCATGGACCCGCTCTGCCTCCTCGCTGCCTTCCCTGCCCCCAACAGTAGCCAAGTTCGTTTCTGAGGCGGTGGAGGAATGCCAGCCGGCAAAGGTGCACGTTGTGACTGGCAGCCAGGAAGAAATAGCGGACATCTTTGCTGGGCTGGAGAGAGACGGCATGGTGAAGCGCCTTTCCAAGTACCAGAACTGGTGAGAAACGCAGTGGGCACCAACCCCCCCGCCCCCCCACTACCGCACTGCCTTCCTGCTTTCCCGTGCTCTTTTTTTCCCCCTCCTTTATGCAGGGTGATTTTCATGTCTTCACTTTCTTTCTTTTCAACGAGTTTCCCTCTTTCCACCGCCTGCTTTTTCGGCCTCGCCTGGGTCGCTCTCCGTCCATCCCGTCCAGACTTCAGTGTGTGGCCTTCTGTGCACCCTAACTGGAAAGACAAGGATAACTCGTTACGCTGTCAAGTTGATCGAAAATCTGCAAAAAGAGGACCTCTAGTGGTCAGGATGGAGGTATAGCAGTCAAATTGCATAATAAGAGAGGTGCGTGCGTGTGTGTGTGTTCCCTATGATAGTTCAGTGTCCAGGATATAACTGTATTCTGCTCTTTGCTATCTGGGATAGGCTAAAGGCCCCCCATGATAAGTTGTTGGAGTTAGGATGGATGTTATCTCTTTTTTGTTTGGTGCACTTAAATCTAAGCTTTATGTACAGTACTGTGCAGAAGTCATTAGCAGCCAAAGAAAATGCTTAAATGATCTTCATGTTGGTGTAAAACTGCTGTTATGTCTGTCTTAGTGCGTTACCTTAGCCATTTCAAAGCCTCCTAAATTCACCCCGTTATTTAAGATAAGAACCTAAGTTGCGTTGTTACAGCAGCTAAAAGAACAGTACATTTGTAGCAACCATCCAATACAAACATGTATTTTTTTGACTCAACCACTAGCACACCTCGTATAGCTAATCGGTATCTCATTGGCTTTTTAAAATTTAATTAATTACATTTCACCACCAGCTTACTTAATTTAATAAATACATGTAACGGCTGAGGTGCCCCTGAGGAGAGGTTAGGGACCTGAAGCGTGTTCATCTAGACATCCAGCAAGATATCAGTAACTTTTTTTGAGAACAGAAAAAAATTGTACTAGTTTTTGTTAATTCTCACAAGTTTTAATGTTTTTTTTTTGAGCAAAACTGCACTTGCTACCCAGATAAATAGCTTTAAACATTTCTTTTGACTGTAAAACTTTTGCACAGTACTGTATGTCTGCTACAGATTTGAATTACAAATGCCCTCATTTTGTTTACTGTGTGTAGCTGGTTAGCACGCACAGACCCTAAGGACGTGGCACGCGTGGAGAGTAAGACTGTGATCGTGACGAGGCAGCAGAGGGACACGATGCCCGTTCCTGCTGCCGGAGTGAAGAGCCAGCTGGGCAGCTGGATGAGTGAGAGTGACTTCCAGAAGGCCAGGAAGGAGCGCTTTCCCGGCTCCATGAAAGGTCTGCGAGCCTCTGGGAGACCCCTTCGAAAAAGCCTTGCTTTATAGAATGCTTTACCATCTCCATCGCCGATCTCCGTGGACGGATTTCAATGTCTGTAAGCGCCGGTGTTATACGTGTGCTGTGATTTACTCTCCAGATAATGACGTAATAATGGAGTGTAGAACCAAGGGAAAAGTAAAGCAGAGCAAGAGGGAAATGAATGAGAGAGCTGTCGCCATTGCTTGGAAGGGGTCCGTTTTTGTTTGTCGTCTTGTCTTGCTGATATAACTGAACAGCCGGTGACTGCAGTAGCGGATATTTGTGTGACATTTGCTCTCTGTTCAATTTGCTTAAGTCCAGATGACGCAAATCCACCTGCCTTTGACGCCGTTATGAGGGACTATGACCTGGCCTGCTCACTGGCTCTTGCTCTCCAGCTACTTATAAGCTGCAATAATGAACCCAGATTTTAATGTGCATGACAAAATGGTATATAATGTATAATGGTATATAATGTATAATGGTATATAATGTATAGTGGTGTATAATGTATAGTGGTGTATAATGTATAGTGGTGTATAATGGTATATAGTGTATAATGGTGTATAATGGTATATAATATATAATGGAAGGTAAAGTTAAGATGTGTTTTTCCGAAAGGCCGGAAGATGTACGTGATCCCGTTCAGCATGGGTCCCGTGGGCTCCTCGCTGGCCAAGTTCGGCGTGCAGGTGACGGACTCGCCCTACGTGGTGGCCAGCATGGGGATCATGACGCGCATGGGCTCGGCGGTGATGGAGAAGCTCGCCCAGGGGGCCGAGTTCGTCCGCTGTCAGCACTCCCTGGGACGGCCCCTGCCCCTCAAAGGTACGCGCGTCGCTTCCACTGCATCCAGTCACCCTGCTCCCCTACGTCTTTTACAGTTTAAGTGTAGATATAGATCAATAAATGATTACATGTCCATTTATTTAGCGGATGCTTTTGTCCAGAGCGACATACAGGTGAGGCTGATAATGCATCACACGCTGTCAATGAGTCGACTCGTTTCCAAGTGTTTAGGCGTATGAATCAGCTTTTAGTCTATGTCGACTCGACGCTGTAAGTACGGCGTAGCCTTGGACCCTATGCCATGACCTGACCTGTACCTCCCTCGAAATCTAACTACATCCCAGGTGCATGTGTATCGCTGATTGAAACTGTAGTGATGTTGATATCTAGCTTTAAATATCCCACCCTAGGCGTCATAGCAACAGGTCTACAAAACACTGATGGTGCCTGTGCCAATTTCACTTCCCTCCATTAAGTTTACAAGACTTAAAGTAAAAAGTAGTATAGACACTAGGTTTAGAAGGGAAAAAGCATACAGAGGGACTTTGTAGCAGCTCAACATTTTTTCCAAATTTTGTCTCCGGGAAGTTTGGAGCAGCACAAATATAACCAGGCTTCGATAAATGGATATTTTTGTTAAATGTTTTTTTTTTTTTTTATATTTCAATTGTGTAATCAACAATCATGCGGGTTGGGAAGACAAATGTAACATCCAAAATTATGTATCGCCTAGAATTTTGACAGTGTAATTGCTGAGTAACACAGACACACCAGCACAGAAATATAAAAGTATACTTCTCCTCAGCCTCTGCAATGTCTAGAAGTACTGAATGGATCAACTGGAAACGTGAAAACCAATAAATCCTATTTTTATTCCAATGCTCTCAATCCTAAGTGTGACGTGTAACTTATTCATTCCACTTATACCAATTTGCACAATCTTTCCCCACCAATTAGGCAGTTACCTGTATTTATTTGTGTGTTTTAATGTCTCCGTCTTGGTGTCATTTATATCATTCATGTTTATGTCTGAATATTTATATTCTTTTTCTGATTTCCACTATGACCAATTTTTTTTTTTTTCCTGTGACGTAACACTAAGAACTATAAGACAGCAATGGTATAGATGTAATACGACTGGGAGATATGGCTATCGAACAAGTTATTCGGTGTCTATATCTGACCATGACTAATTGGCTGTTATTGCCTTTGCCAGTGATGTAGGCTTAGGTTACACACAAAGATTACAAAGACTTACGATTTGGCTATCAGATCAGCCATCTAGCCTACGTTTCCAGCTCTGTATACACGCACGCGCACACACACACACAGAGCTATGTATGTAAGCCGGAACATACTTCACGAGCAGGCTGTGTTCGCACATCTGCACGTACAACACGCACACAGAACTGTTCATACTTCTGCGGTCAAGCCCTGGTAGGAAAAAGTACTCAGTTTTCATATTTTAATAAACGTACACACTACACTAAAATGTTACTCAAGTAAGTCATACGGTGAAATATTACTCTGGAAAAAGTAGAAAGTTTGCTAGGAAACTATATGTTAAGTTCTGTTGATCTTGAAAATGAAACGTATCCTTTTAAATTCACCTGACCAGGCTTGTATATAGCATTGTAAGTTAGAGCGGCACAATAAAGAAAGCTGATTCACATATTCTTCAGTGACAAAACTGGCCAAACTTGCTGGGACAGATTTTTTTTTTTTATTATTCTTTGTAAAATTAAGTACATACCTCATACCTTCATACCTCAGCCTTACTGAGGTGCTCTGCATGTAATAGATCTTACTTATTTTTATATTTAATCGGGTGAGTAATGATGGTCATGCAGAATGTTTTGAGGAGGAGGAAAGGACAATAGGTGAGCTCAAAATGATGCGGACAGGAAAAACAGGCCAAATAGTGAATAGTGTTCCATATTGGTTCACCTTTGGACACAGCATTTTATTTTTCAGTATGGGGCATTTGCGCCATATTCGGTATGAGTGCAAACTCAAATCTCATATGTCCCGAAAGTCTTAACTGCTTGGCTACACTGGCAAATTCCTTTTGCACAATAAATTAAATGAATTTAAAAAATGAACATTTTTACTTACAGCATATAAACGTGCGATGATACAAACAACAAAAACTTTATTTACAAATCAAAGCTCTCTTAGAATATACGGATTCCTTTTCCACTAAACAACATGGAATATTGGTGAACAAGTGACTTTATCTTCCCTGGTTTCAGGTCCACGGGGTGTATACAGTATATTCAGGTGTAGATTTTCATCCATATAATGTTTTTGCGAAGTGGTATTGGGGCCCATCAAAGATCAAACGGTTATCCTGTTCCCAAGGTTAAGTGTCTTATTTAAGTACAGTTTGTCACTCGTATGATGTTTGGGGGGAAAAAAAACTCAAAAACCTTTTTGATGGATCATCTTCTAACAAGCAAAGCACCTGTAGTCGTTGTGGTGGACAAACCGGTGGACTGGTCCCAAAACCAAAGCAGGAATGCAGAAATAAGAGCACCCAGTGTTGCTAGAGACTGCCTACGGAATAGCTAATGATGCCAAGGTGTGCGTTTTGCACACACAGTATGTAGATTAAACAAATTTTTCTTCTCCCATTATTGCAGCTCCATTGATTAGCTCCTGGCCCTGTAATCCAGAGAAGGTGCTGATTTCCCACCTGCCAGACACCAGGCAGATCCTCTCCTTCGGCAGCGGCTACGGAGGGAACTCCTTGTTGGGGAAGAAGTGCTTCGCCCTGAGGATCGCCTCCCGCATCGCCAAGGACGAGGGCTGGCTGGCCGAGCACATGCTGGTGCGTGAGGGGGGACGCCGGCAGGGGCGAGGCGCTCGTCGCCGTCTCCGCCGTCGGCTCTCGTCGAGCCGCGTACCCAGAGGAATGACCGCTTTGTCTACCGTCTCAGATTCTAGGAATCACCAACCCCCAGGGAGTGAAACGCTACGTGGCGGCGGCCTTTCCCAGCGCCTGCGGGAAGACGAACCTGGCCATGATGAAGCCGGCCCTGCCGGGCTGGAAGGTGGAGTGCGTGGGCGACGACATCGCCTGGATGAAGTTCGACAGCCGGGGTGAGAGAGGGAGGCCAGGACGTCGTTCCTTAAATCTTAATCCCTCTCCCGCTTACGGCTAATTTTCATGTTGGTTTCCTCGATTAGGGAAACTGAGGGCCATCAATCCGGAGAACGGCTTTTTTGGTGTGGCTCCTGGCACTTCCATGAAGACCAACCCATATGCCATGGAAACCATCTCCAGAAACACTGTGTTCACCAATGTTGGGGAGACCAGTGATGGTGGGGTGTGGTGGGAGGGTTTGGACTCCCCACCCCCGGGGGTCTCACTGACCGACTGGCACGGCAAAGCATGGAAGCTAGGTGAAAACGACTTGATGGATCGGAAGAATCTCTATCACAGATATTAGCATTACGTCGTAACGCTAACTAGCCTCGCGTCTCCTCTTTACCTCCTTCCAGGAAGCCCCAGTCCTTGCGCGCACCCCAACTCCAGGTTTTGTGCCCCGGCCGCACAGTGTCCCATCATCGACCCGAAGTGGGAGAGTGAGGAAGGGGTACCCATCGACGCCATCATCTTTGGCGGAAGGCGACCAGAGGGTGGGTCCTATTCACTGGGCCGTATGCCCCAGCATGGCTTTCATAGGTTTAACCAGGAAATGCTGCCTGCTCATGGCTTGGGGGGGGGGTCCTTAAAGCACTTAAACTTCAAAACCTTGTATATTTCACAAAGTTGCATTTATTTACCAGATGTCAGACAAGTCCAGAGTGACACACAAGTGAGACAAATGGCAGATTACAAGCATACAGCTGTGAAGGAGCCAGCCTATATCAGCAAATGGGTGTTCTAACAAAATGCCTGTTTGCCATGTACAAAAAAATAATTCCCTTATCTTGGCTGCTTGGCAACTCCACGTGTCCTGGTAGTTAATCAATAAAATGTCTTTATGAACCTATAAATTCAGCGCGCATATTTCATCAGCTCACTGCAGTGCTTAGAGATGAGCTTTAAAGTGAAAGACTTTATAAGAACAATGTCATGTTGAGTAACTATCATTTTAGGCATAATTCTTTTATTTAATAGTATTTCCACTATTCAATGAATTTTGAAACTGCGTTCAAAATGCAGGGTGATTCATAGCACCTTGGAATGTGGCCAATTGCTAGGAAGTTTTATCAAGATGAACAACATTGTTGAGTTTTGAGTAGGCATATATACATTGTATCATTTGGCATGCACTCAAAGCCACTTGAAGTCTTGCCAAGAACAATGAAACCGATGATGTTTTTGAAGTGTAGCCGTCTCTTAACGGAAGATCCTGTTTTGTCCCTACCCCACTCCATAGTATCTAGATGAGCTAAACAACTTTTACACACATTTTTAAATTTGTAGCGTTAACACAATCAGTGATGGTAACGTTAGCATTAGCACTACAGAAATGTGTATTACTTATTCTTACTTTTTATGTTTCAAAATTTTTTTTTTAATGCTTATTTTGTTAAATTAAGTAACACAAATTATCCTTCTGCTTTGTCTATTCCACAGTCTGGAGTAGTGTAGTAATTTCACAGTCTGGAGTAGTGTAGTAATTTCACAGTCTGGAGTAGTGTAGTAATT
>JAODLC010000085.1:7966577-7983200 GCA_026781145.1 Hippopotamyrus pictus | reverse complement strand
GGGGGGGGGGGCGGGGGGGGGGGGGGGGGGGGGGGGGGGGGGGGGGGGGGGGGGGGGGGGGGGGGGGAGGTGGCGGTGTATGCTATCGTGGTGGGGAGGTAGATGGGAACGCGGTGGGAATATGCTGGGGATGGGATCGCAGCAACGCAGGGGTTCGTCCGTGCTGAATCAGCGCAGACTGTTCAACGGCGTAACATTGACTGTGATTTCGATGTAAATATCTTTTCAATAAAGTCTCTTTTTATTACAGCGCAGTAATTTTAGTAAAGAGGTTAAAAACGATACAGTACCAAAACAGCTAAGAGCAACTCTGGTAAACCTTCAAAACGTAGAATAAATTGTCAAAAAAACAAGTTGATAGGAATAGTTTTGAGAGGCCAGACAAACCAAAATCAACCTAGTTTGAATGATTTGGCCCAGGTGAAACGCTTGGCTTTCAAAGAAACCTCTAAAACAGCCCAAGTTTAGATGTAGATCTCAGAAACGGCGTCCAGCGCAGCCTGAATGAGAAGCAGATGAATCCATGTTCGGGGGCCACTGGAAAGCTTTGACTCCAGCAAGGAAGAATATAAAAAGCTTACAAGTCTATATTTATCTATAATTTCACATTACAAGAAGATGTTTATTTTTACCAGTCCTTTTTTCCCCTTCAAGGTCAATGCCTTCGCTGACGTTTGTTGAAACAGCCAGCCGCAAAATTGACTTGTGGGCAAGTCCCCCTCCCTTCTGCACTTCTAATCAAATGTATCATTAATGTCTAACTTACAAAGCAGCAGGAAACCTGAAGCCAGAAACAGCATGAAAACTTAAGCTCTCTGTAATGCCCTTTATAAATTGGCACAACAGACTTCTAAAATTATGACCTTTGCCTGTATCCATTTCACGGGGGGGGGGGGTGTCATAGCTGTATTTGCTACAGCTGCAGTCTGGCTATTGGCCTTTGTTCAAAAGTAATAATTGTGATGTTTATTACTGTGAACTACCTTTCTCAAACTGTTGCATCTTTAAAGACAAACTCCTTAATGCAGGAGACGTAACCTTTTTTTAAAGAAAATAGTATCCTTAATAAAGACATTTTAAATGCTTAAAGTGTCATTAGTTAAATCTCTACTGAAGTAACTAAAAATACTATCAGTGTTATTTTTGTTTATTGGTGATGAAGTTTTGATAAACATTTCTCCAAGGTCAAAAAAAATCAAGATCAAATTTTTGTGCACAGATATTGTGATTTCATAGAATCCCAAATATTAAATCACTCTAATACAGTACCAGTATGTCTTTGCATAGTCATTTAATCTGAGTGTTAAGCAATACTAAACTTAGTATTACCAGCAATCAAGGACTTCCAGATATAGGAAAGTTAACCTCTTACACGTAAAACAATTATGAAGAAATATATAGTACGAAAATCAATGAAGGCTGGTACAATACCAATTTCTTTAAAATGTCTCATTGGCAGAACGATAGCGTGCATTTACATGCATTTGCCACTAGGTGGCAGAACGCGCCACGTCACGCTTCCCTGCTGTTCAGCACTGTCATTGCTAGTATCGCGACTGCTTTGATTCAACTGAATCAAAATGACTTTGTGACTGACAGGACAGGTTATATTAGACAGCAGGGTGAATCACACATTGGTCCTGCGTATCTAAAGACCGATTAACCGATTTGTTAAGTTTAATGGGACTTGCATAGATGTTTCGAAAAATGACTGCAGGTGTGTTAAGTATGATATCGCGAGGTACCTTCATTTACATGACTTCATCTTCCCATGAATGTGGTACTGCTGGCCTTTACAAATGCCAGTTGCAACACTTGTCCGGTTCTCAGAAAAGGCTGGTTGTTAATTTCCAAAAATAAGTTTAAAATACACACACGAGAACAAGAATACACGAAACAAAATTAATTAATAAAATTAATTCTATTAGTGTCATTATCACTTTAGTTTGTTATCGAATGCAGTTGTTCCAGGTCTTTTTTATTTTTTTTATGCCGTGAAAGAATATTTTTTACTGGGTACAGTTAACGAGGGCTTTAAAAAAATGGAGCGAGATAAAGTGCGCTGGGTGTCCATAAACCTCACTATGAAAGCTACCCAAGCTTTACTCCATGTGCATTAGACCTTCTTGGTCAAATAAAGCTGGTTATAAACTTTTGAAGCGGTAAATTCTAAGGAGTCCGATCTTCAAGAATTACCGATCCCGGTATCCCTCATTGTCACGTTAATGTTCATAGCTAAGTTTATTATGTCCGTTTCTGCTGCAAAAACAATGAAGGCAATTCCAAGCGAAGTGTAAAGGTACGGAACGCGGTGGTTAAAATGATCGTTTGACTGTGAGGTATGAAGGAGCTGGTGTAATGAATTTGGGGTAATTAATGGTTTGCAGTGTTGGGCATTTCAGGTTCAGAAGCTACAAATCCAGACCAAGATTTTACCAACCAGTTCCGCATAAGGAGTCACAGTCACAGAGTACTCAGCTGCTGGATAGAAATAAAATCATGGTCTGGATTTGTAGCTTCTGGACCTGAAATGCCCAACACTGATGGTTTGGCTTTATCCCTTATGGAAACTTACAAGAAGGTCATGGAGGTGACCCTAAGGGAGCGACAGGGGCATTGTCTGTATGCTACTTATAAGCACACTGCCCTGATGGGATAGACACCTTGTTGAGCGGATGATCAGAATTGTCCTTTAGTGGTGGCAAGTAGCACCTTTCAGTTTGTGATTTCCTTCCTGTTCGTTGATGCACACGGGGAGCTCCTCTGGTCCAGTCCCACAGGAGAGCTGTTGTAGCACAGATTGCTGAAAAAGTTAAAGCTGGTTGTGATAGAAAGGCGTCAAAAGGCAGGGCGTATCGCGGCTTGGTGCGTATAGGGCTGTGTAGCCCGTACTGATCCCAGTCCACCATCAGAAGTGCCTACAAAACTAGACCATGGAGCAATGGAAGGTGGTATGACCTATCACGTCTTCTGTTACATCATGTGGACCACCGGATGCATGTGCATCGTTCGCCTGGAGAAGAGATGGTGGCAGGATGCACTATGGGAAGAAGGCATGCCAGCAGATGGTGTGTGATGATCGGAATGCTCTGGAGTCCTTGGGTCCTGGCATTTGTGTGGATGTTACCTTGACAAATACCACCTACCTAAACATTGTTGCAGACTATGTACGCCCCTTTATGGCAACAGTATTCCCCGATGGAAGTGACTTGTTTTAACAGGACAATGCGCCCTGCCACACTGCAAAAATAGTTCAGGGATGGTTTAAGGAAAGTGAAAAGGAGTTCAAATTGTTGACTTGGCCTCCAAATTTCCCATATTCCAGTCTGATAGAGCATGCTGGACCAGCAAGTCCGATCCATAGAGGCCCCACCTTACAAATTACAGGACTTAAAGCAGGGTTATTCAAATCACGGTCCTCAAGGGCCGAGCACTGCTGTTTTCCCAGCTTTCCTTTACCTGAGAGGCAGTTTTGAAGCCTCTGGCCAATTAGAGCCAATTAAGTTAACTACCTGGGAGACAAGGCCTGGATTTGGAATCGAGGGCCAGATTTGGATAGGGGGACTTAAAGGATCCGTGGCTAATTTCTTAGCGCCAGATACCACAGGACACCTTCGGAGGTCTTGTAGTGTCCATGCCTTGACAGGTCAGAGCTGTTTTGGCAGCACGATGGAGATCTACATAATATTAGGTAGGTGGTTTTAATGTTATAGCTGATCGAGTATATCTTCTTTTGTCAGGATGTCAATAGGAATATGTCTACTTTCCCAAACACAACTTTAAATTTGTTACTGCGTAAATGATATACTTATACCCTCCAATATATTGGTATGTAAACGGCAAAGGTAACTGTGTGTATCATACTTGGTCCTCGTCGACCTGCCCAGGCGTCCGGTCACACACGCTCGCATCCGCAGGTCGGAACCTCTCTTCCGAGGCGGCGTTTCCTGTGAGGCGCCGTCGGGTCGGACGCATTTCCTGTTTTCCTGTGTCTGCCGTTCCCGCACTGACGGCAGGGAAATGGTATGAAACTGCATTTACCGGCGCATCGACAGCCGAGGTACGTTGACGGAGGTTCTCAGTGGAGTGACAGCGCAGCTGAGGGTGAAGTCCCCTGCCTGCAGAGCCAGCGACATGGCGCTGAGCTCGGGTGGGTGGACGCGCAATCCCCCTCCGGCCCAGAGCCCGTCGGTCCTGGCGTCCGCGTCTGCCTACTCACAGCCCGGCTGCAGCACCGTGCTGATGTCTGTGAAGGTGTCGGTGTGTCACTCGGGGATCCGCCCGCTCTGCCTTCCCGGTGCTGGAGACGAGTCCCTGCGCCTGCAGCTGAGCATGGACCCGGGGCGAGCGGGGCAGTTCCGCCTGGCGCTGAAGGGCGCTGGAGGCGCTGGTCGCAGCGCGGTAAGCCTGCTGACGGTCCGATGGCCATGTGTCACTGCCTCACACATCTCATTATAAACGTCGGCGCTTGCTATACTGGTAAATGTAGCTGTGTCAAGCTTATGACAGGTTTGTCGGTACTTTTTTGACGATAAAGAGGAATATTCTGTGGCCAGTGCTGGGTAAGACTTCAACAGGTACCCGAAATTCTTGCATTAAGGATAAACCTGTCAAGTCGGTGTCCCTCGCTTGGCGTTATTCTCATCAACCTCTTTCTCTGGCTAAGGTAAATCAATTAACTACTTGTACTGAAGTATTTCCGAAAAAATACCCATAGGTTGTTGAATGCCGGCTAAATTACCCAGTCAGAAGCATATGAACTTGACAAGAACAGGAACGACATTTTAATGGAACTTTTACTTTTAATTGGGTCAGTGGGTAGCATTGTGGCATCACATCTCCACGGTTGTGAGATTTAATCCCACCCACTCTGTGTGTGGGGTGTTCACATGTTCTCCCCATGCTGTGTGAGTCACTTAAAGGGACGGGTGTTTCAAGCAGATTTACTAGTCGAATTTCCCCTGTCGTTATTTGAATAATGTTGGATTAATCCCGCCGCCACTCCACTTCCAATATACACACAGGTGAATCTTAATTTCCATACAAAGTAAGATGTATTTTTTGCTGCAAAAGGGTAATGCAAAACATTAAAAAGTAGCTTGAATAGATTGAATTGAAACTGTGCCATAACATTAACGTTATAGTCTGTGCCATGGGCAGTCAGGGTGAAGAGATTATATTTAACACAATCCTAACACTTCTCTGTTTTATAGGCTATTTCATTAATTTATTTCCATACAAAATGAGGCATCGCTTGTTGCTACAAAAGGATATTTTTAAAAGTAGTCTTGAAGCTAGGGTGAAATATTGTGGAGAAAAAAATCACATTGTGTTAAATATTGCGACGTTTATAAAACAAAAAAGTTTAACTTGAAATATACTATAGCCAAATAGAACTTAAGTACCATTAGTCTGTCATTAGTGGGGAAGACAAGGCAGAAATTCACATTCTGGGTAACTTGTCATAAAGTCCCCTGTGTTACACTGAAAGCACACTCTCTATTTAACATTTTATTAAGAATCAATTTCACTGAACTTTTTCATGATAAGCAAGACAAAATGAACATGCATATAAGATAAACAGCAGCAGCATAAGCTTCTCTTATGTTTATTTCCGCAAACTGTACCAACAGACATAAAACAGTGCTGTTGCTCATTATTGTCTGTGGAATTCTAAATATTTTTCCAAAATATCTTTATACATGGATGGATGGATTGCGGTATTTCAAATGAAAACAATCATTCCAATAGGAGAATGGTCCAGACATATGTCCTTGGGTCCTGGTTACTGCTTACAAGTTGCATGGTGTAATTTGATTAGTTCTGAATGGAAGTTTCTAACGAGGAATAATATGTGTTCATTTAATACTTCTTGAGCAAAACACCACGTCAGCATCAAGCATTTACATCATGGGTTTAAATATTTAGGTTCTATAATATAAAAATCACAGGGCATGTGTGTAAATACACAGTTGACCAATAGGAAACGTAGATTCCTGTTTGCTGCACAGCGTGTCTTTGGACTGTGGGAGGGTACTGAAGTGCGCAGAGGAAACCTTTGATATGCGTGAGGAACATGCAAACTCCACACACAGTGGGGGCAGGATTTGGTCCCCTAATCAATGGAGATCCTGTCCTCGGGGACCTGAAGACAGTCCACATTATTGTTCCCTCCCAAATCCTGAAGCAAAAATGTGGACCGTCTGTAGATTCTCGAGAACCGGGGCAGGAAACACTGGCGTAATTCATCCGATGATTAATAACTGTAATTAGAGATGACATCAGCTTCATTCTGTAGTTTCGGCATGTTTTCTCTGTCAGAAGCCATGGCTGGGGATGAAATTACGGACAGTAGACGCATGCAGTCGTTGCTTTCGGTTACTATGGGGGACCCCATCAGTATCAGTCACGTGAATGTTTAGAGCAGGAGTCTCCAACTCCGGTCCTGGAGAGCTACTATCCAGTCGGTTTTCTATCATACCCGGCTTCCAATGGACCACAGCTATTCTCAGGTAAATACCAGGAACGGGTGTCGGTCATCAGAAGCCGAGTGGGACAGAAAACATACTGGATAGTAGCTCTCCAGGACCGGAGTTGCAGAGCCCTGGTTTAGAGGAATGAAGTGCCTGGATCCTGCAAACACCCGTGCGCTCTGTCTGCTCCCAGTCCGTTGCAGAGTTTGATTTGCGCTCAGTGCGATACGAGGTCAAGGCCCCTTGCTGCCACGAGCTGTACCTGGTCACTCCCCCCAATGATCGTATCAGCTTCACCTTCCGGTGTGAGCGGGAGGCCCAGGAGTGGGCCACGGTGGTGATGTCGTCGCTGAGGGAAGCACATAGAGGTGGGTCGGATTCACAATTTTTTTTGCATCCCACAGATGAACAGTCCCAACACTTTCGCTTTTCGATTTGTTTTGCAGCTCTGTTCCTTAGTCCTATTCCTGTTGGGGGGAGGGGGGTGGTCCTGCTATCTGTATATCCAGTGCCTATGGCATTAAAAATAAAATGGAAATCCTATCCTGTGGGGAACGCATTAGAACAAAAAATACAGTCAGAAGTATTCCTTAGGTTTCGCCTGTACAGTGAATGCTGTGTCTTTTGAAAATAACCTTGTCATGGTCCAGACATGTCAGGGAATTCCTGAACCATCACCCATGCACTCATCTGGAAATGTCTTTACATCTGTTCTGCTTTTTGACTATGTATGGTACTAGTGTAGATGCAGTGATCCGGGCAGAGGTTAAATGCTATGCTTGTAATGTTTGTTACTTTGGCAGTTCTGTTTTTGTGCGCATTGCTGAATATGCTTTGTGCTTTGTAACTGGACGCATACCGTTCCTGCCCTCCAAATCCCAGAGTACAGGCCTGGTTCCCATAACTAGTGCATCTTGTTGAGATTGGGCTTCCTTATTGCAGAGCTGTGACAGGAGCTCTCTCCCTCTCGCAGTAGCAAACAGCGCCCCCTTAGCTCCTGATGAGGGACTGCCACAGCAGCAGCCTGACCAACAAAGAGGCCTCCTTTCCGTGCCCCGCATCGGTTAGTATGTCACCCCCCCACCCCAGCTGTCTCCATATCTAGCATGCTTTTCAGCCCTGACATTCCTGCCTCCTCTCTGCTTTTGCAGAGGAGCTGTGTGAGGGACTGTTGCGGGCCGTTGAGATGGGGGACTCGCAAGCTGCTTCACAGTGCGCAATAAACTTGGCTCGCCACAAGGTGGCGCTTAAGATCCAGCCCACCGAAAAGACCTACCCAAATACAGAAATCAGGTGAGCCGGAAGGAGAGGGGGGTAAAACGTACTTAAACATACTCATTAAACACACTGTCATCTTTGTCATCTTATAGCTTGAGGTGTGTAAAACCCTGTCTGTTACTTGATGTATTAATCAATATATTGTCTTATTAAGCTTATCAAGCTAATCAGATACCGGCATAAGATATGCTCATATGAACACATGTTCTGACTCAATGGAGGCCATTACGGAAGCTGGCTGAAAACTGTGATCAGCAGGGACCCTTTGGAAATTTGCTTTTTTTGGGATATTTAACCCTTTTTAGGTTAATGTTACTACTGATCGCAAAATTAAGGGATTAATGTTCACAACCGTTTATAGCATAATGGTAATTTTCTTTTATTTTAAAGATGTAAATCTATTTAGTTATGTTTTTCTTTAGGTTTTAATAGTTTATTTCTAAGGATAGACAGAATGTTGCTGGACATTGCAGTGTTACAATGTACTGCAGCTGGCTATTTCTTTATTCAAATGCATTGCAGGTAAATCGTTTCTTTAACTAAGTATTTAAAAACAGTAGTGGGAACTATTTAACGTTATTTTAATTCAGTTAGTTTCAGAAACGGTATAGTTCTTTATTATAGTTATTTAATTTTTGTATCAATTTATTTCATTTTATGGAAATTTCGTTAAGTTATATCCCTGCCTTACTGCATTCTACATAATGTATGGTTAGTTTAAGCAAAGTTCTTATCTGTTCTTCTAACATCCATACCACACTTCATCAGCTCGACTTATAAGAGCAGCTTTGCTAGTACGAGCATTCGGCACCGTGGACGGTCCGGCAGAACAGTTGGTCGCATAACGAAGTTAAAGTGTGAAGCTGCTCTTCTCATCATGCGGTGTGTGTTGCAGTTTGGCCGTCGGGGTGGAGGACGCCGCCTCGTCTTGTTGCGTCACGGTGAAGGTCTTCCCGCATATGACCATCGCGTCGCTCAAGCAGCAGGTCTGTATGTGTTCCTTTTTTATATTGAAATGACCGTGTAACAGAAACAAGCGTAGATCAATCGGCAGATCGTAAGCAGGCTAATCAAGATTCAAGATCCTTTAATTGTCACATGCACAGTCATACAGGTACAACATGCAGTGAGATGTATCCTGAACCACTCTTTTGGCTGTGCAACTAGTTACAAAGGATATGAAACAAATAAAAAGGAGAAAAAAATAAAATGGCTGGGTATTCGGTAGTCAGTGGCGTGGTTGGGTGCCCTTCGGGATGGGAGGACGTGGTTGGGTGCCCTTCGGGATGGGAGGGCGTGGTTGGGTGCCCTTCGGGATGGGAGGGCGTGGTTGGGTGCCCTTCGGGATGGCACGATGAGGATTGGTCAGGCCTTTGTCTTTGCCAGGTGTTCCTGGAGTACGGCTTTCACCCGCGGGTGCAGCGCTGGGTGATCGGACAGTGCCTGTGTACGGAGCCCCGCTCCCTGGCGTCCTACGGCATACAGAAAGACGGCGACACTGCGTTCCTCTACCTCCTGTCGGCGCGGCAGGGACGACTGACCCGGCAGATGTGCCAGCAGGACCAGGAAAGTGCTCTGCTCACGCCAGCGCCGCCTGGCAACGGGCCTGCCAGTCACGACTGGAGGGGCTACAGTACGCTGCCCTCGAGGCTGTCCCACGGGGGCGCTGGTGAGCACCTGGGCACGTGCGTAATAAAAGCGTGTCATGTTACACAGACCGACGAAGCAGACAGAACCACACGGAGCTGAATAGCACACATAGTTACACTATAACAGGCACAACCATTGACGTGCAGTTTGTGTCGGTTGAGCATAAAAACGTCACAGCTCTCTTGTGATTGGCTGTGCAGGCAGTGCTGGGGGCGGGGCACAGAGGCTGGCGGTTGGAGAGTTCCAAGATCATCTCAGCCTGGACATGCTGCATCTGAATGAATCTTTGAGTTCCAGAACCAGTTCACAGGTATATTACCCTGTAAATGTCTTCTAAGAGAACTGGCTGCGATGAACCTCTGTAACTTGGGCAGAAGGTTCATCGCAGTGTTTCCCAACCCAGTCCTCGGGGGACCTTGGACAGTCCATGTTTTTGCTCCCTCCCAGCTCCCAGCCAATCAGGAACACCGAATACCTGGTACAGGTGCGCTGGGAGCTCAGAGGAAGCAAAAACGTGGACTTTGGGAAACACTGGTTCATAGTACCGTGTTAACGATGCTGCTTGTGTAAAAGGCAATGTTAAAAAACAATCGTCCACTTTAGAATTCCATTGCGTCTTTTGTAATATTGTTTTATGCTGTATTTGCACTCGGATGCCTCATCTTTCCCAGCTCATATAGCCTGCAGTCTTGCTTATTAGTGCAGCCAGATATTCTGCTGAAGTCCCTTTATCGGTGGTTAGGAGTGTAAGTGGTGGATTCAGTCCTATGGCCTCTGCTCTAGCTGCGTCTCCTGCTCTAGCTGCGTCTCCTCTGTTCTCCATCCCGCAGGAAGGATGGTCGTGCCCTTCCTGCACTTTCATCAACAGACCCGCCCGGCCCGGCTGCGAGATCTGCAGTGCGGACCGGCCCGCGAGCTACACAGTACCTGGAGGTCGCCGGCCCGACCCGTTGGAACTGCGCCGCGTGCAGCAGGAGGAGGCAGCGGTGCATCAGTACCAGCGGGTAAAGCCTGCGCCCGGCGCCTTACGCCGCATAAGCTGCGCAATTAACACTACCTTGTGTCTCTGTGACTTTCTCACCGACTGCATGAAACGCGTCGTATAGCTAGCAGAGTTACAAAGTGACATAGCTAATCTGGAATGTCAATGCAGATTTGTTTGCGATAACGCTATAGTTGTAAGCATTCTGTGTTCAAATTGTGTGGATTAAATGAATGAAAGCCAGTATTTTAGGGCAGCATATGGCTCAGTGAGCTAAGCCTGTGTGCCTGTAATCAGAAGGTCGCTGGTTCAAACCCAGCCTCAGCACGTCTGCAGGTCCTTGAGCAAGTCCCTTAACCCCCAGCTCCCTGGGCGCCGCTATGGGTGGCTGCCCTTCACAGACAACTTGCTCTCACAAGTCGGGGGAGGTGTAAAGAGAATTTCTGCACAGTATCGATTAAGTATCAGTTAATATTATTGAGTGGCCTAATGGTCAGGGAAATGTTCTTGTGATCAAAAGATTGCTGGTTCAATTCTTTGACCAGCAAGGTACTACTAAGGTACTCTGAGCAAGGAACCACCCCCATACTGCTGCGTGGGTACTAAACAGCTGCCCCCCGCTGTGTCATGGCGTCACTGTGTACTACAGTTGTGTAAAGAATAACAACTAAGCCCAAGGTGTGATCTTATTTGGTTAAGCACTGTAGAGCTGGTTTGTGGGCGGTCGAGTCTTCGAACACTTGAATCACTGCAGAGAGCAGAGCTGCGTTCCTCAGTTTTCTTTAAAATCATCTTGCCGATTTAGTCATGTAGGTAAAATCTAGTGTCGGGCATGTCAAGGGTGCGCCATTTGCTATGGGTGTTTGTTTCTAATAGCGTATTTTTTAATTAACTGCCGGCTGTATTGAGAGGTCAGCATAGCATTCACGAGCAGAATGATTCTCCCATGTTTTTCTCTGATTGGCCGCCGTAGCTTGTGGGCTAGGGGTGGGTTCTGTATTAAAACAATGTCTATGCAAAACGGACTTTAGCGAATATTATAAAAGCACCTCATCGCAAAATGCATATTATGATAATGTTAAGTGATAATGCATAGCTCTGTGAAATGTGTCCATATTAATGATACCAATAAACTCCCCCTATTCAAATCTGGCCCTCGATTCCAAATCCAGGCCTTGTTTTCAAGACTCCCAGGTAGTTGGCTTAATTGGCTCTAATTGGCCAGAGGCTTCACAACTGGCTCTCAGGGAAAGGAAAGCTGGAAAAACAGCAGTGCTCGGCCCTCGAGGACCGTGATTTGAATAACCCTGATATAAACGCATCACCTTTTGTAATAAGAGACAGAAGCTAGGGTACCACTACCTGGTATTTAAATGTGTGAAATGTCTGTATTATTGTAAGGAGCCAGGCGTGAGTTACTACCAGTACCTGCATGTCAGTGTTAGGATAGAGATTACTACTGCTTCTGCCTGCCGTTTCTGCTCCAGACTGAGAGCTACAGCCCCACGCAAGTCGGTCATACGGTGGTGGGGGGAGGAGGGTGTTGTTAAACTACACAGAGACACACTTTATTATAGGATATTCAGAGAATCATCTCGCGCTCCATGATGTTAGAATGACCGACCTTGAAGTCTGCAAAAAGATCCACGGAATAAGCTATGAGGGCAGCCGCAGGCTTCATTTTCACATACATACATTTTCATATACATACATACATACATGTGAATGAGCAATGTATACGTTTTTATGAAGTGGTAATAAGAGATAGATAAAAGATCAGATTGAGTAAATGTAGTAATAATAAATAGATTGATTGGGGGCAGCATGTGGCTCAGTGGGCTATGACTGTGTTCCTGTAATCAGAAGGTCGCCGGTTCAAACCCAACCTCAGCACATCGGCAACCAGCCAGCTGAGTACTCTGTGACTGTGACTCTTTATACTCAACTCGTTGGTTGAAACAAAATCCTGGTCTGGATTTGTAATCTCTGGACCTGAAATCTCCACCTCTGGTGGTGACATTTCACATGTAGCTGAACTCATAGCCCACGTCCCCGAAGATACTGAGGTATATTGCCTATCACTATTCTGCCTTAAATGTAAACTATATTTTATTATCTTTCGGAATAAATTGAAAGCTTTTTGCAAGCAATCTGTTGAGAACTAATCTGAATGTTTGACCATATCTGAGAATGTAATCTTGACTGTTAATATAGCCAGTTTCTTCATTATTGTGTAAATGGGCATCTCCCCTACCTGTACGTTCTATTCCTGAGCCTTGTCTCTGTTATTGTTTCCAAGGAGACCACGAGACGTGAGGAGGTGGGGGGTCCAGGACAGAAGAGCTCACTGCTGCTGTACAGTTTGAACCAAGGCCACGTCCGGGACTACTGACGCACACACTGGCCCTCAGTGACTCAGCTGGACTGTTGCATGTCTATACCTCATCAACTGTAAAACAGCACCCAACAAACGCTGGTACGCAATACCAGCATGTGCACACACGGATGAACTTTGACTCTCATTGTCAATGCCCACTCATGACCCCTTTTTTGTACAGAGTCCTTGGCAGATCTGTATAGCCGCGGGGACACGGGAATGCACGTCAATCGCAGATGCCCAGTGCAGCACAAAATAAGCGCTTTGTATATTTCACAGTTTGTTAATGATCAGGGAGTGGTTTCTGAACACGTAGAATGTTTTACTTGTGTCCACCTGATATTTTTTTATGCTGATTCTATCATTTTAAACTGTGAAATCCTGTATTGTTTTGATGTCTTGAGTTGGTGGGTGGGAATATTTGGAGGAGGTAGTGGCCTAATGGTTAGGGAAGTGCAATTGAAAGATTGCTGGTTTGAATCCCCGACCCGCAAGGCACTGCTCCCCGGGCGCTGAATTAGCTATGTCACGATGTCACATATGGGTTGAATGTGGAGGACACATTTATGGGTTAACTGCAGAGGACACATTCATGGGTTAACTGCAGAGGACACATTTATGGGTTAACTGCAGAGGACACATTTCGTTGTGTGCTGTGCTGCGTCAACAATGACCACTGATCACCTAATTCTACATTTAAAAATGGAGATTTTATAAAGCATTTTGGTTAGTTATTCTGGTGCCAGATTGCATCACACCAGGACCATTTAACTCATATGCTCGTTCATGAAGTAAACAGCCCCAAAGCATTGCATACATGTATTTCAAAATGTAACTACATCCTGTTTTTGTTTCATAAATCAACAGATCTAATAAATAAATTTAATCGAACGCTGGCTTTTTGCTGTTCTACTTGCAGACTTTATACTCTGTGTGTGTGGTGGGGGGGGGTGAGGGTATGCACATCATGTTCTATGACCCCCCCCCACCCCAAGCCTCGGACATGGTAGAACAGTGTTTCCCAACCCAGTCCTCGGGGAACCCTGGACAGTCCATGTTTTTGCTTCTTTTCAGCTCCCAGCGCACCAGTTCCAGGTATTCTGTGTTCCTGATTGGCTGGGAAGGAACAAAAACGTGGACTGGGTTGGGAAACACTGTGGTAGAAGCTGGGCCTTCTGGTTGTTCTAGAGCACAGGTGTCAGACTCCAGTCCTGGGGGGCTGGAGCCCTGCACATTTTCGGGTTTCCTCTCGT
Source organism: Hippopotamyrus pictus (assembly GCA_026781145.1). Taxonomy (NCBI): domain Eukaryota; kingdom Metazoa; phylum Chordata; class Actinopteri; order Osteoglossiformes; family Mormyridae; genus Hippopotamyrus; species Hippopotamyrus pictus. Next base: position 7,969,187 of record JAODLC010000085.1, on the reverse strand, counting down.
TTAACACACCTGATTCAACTCCTTGTGCTAATTACCACACAGCTTTTCAGCTGAATCATTTGTGGTGGAACAGGGAAAGAACTAAGCTACACTGGGCTCCGGCCCCCCAGGACTGCAGTTTGACACCCCTGTTCTAGAGGACCTGACATCATTAATGTTGTTACAAACATACTCATAGGCCACTATTAGGTGCACCTACATCTAAGAGGAAAAATCTCTACAACAGGGGTCTCCAACTCCAGTCCTGGAGAGCTACTATCCAGTAGGTTTACTATCCTACCTGGCTTCTGATGAGCCACACCTGTTCTCAGGTAAATACCAGGAGCAGCTGTGGCTCATCAGAAGCCAGGTAGGATAGTAAACCTGCTGGATAGTAGCTCTCCAGGACTGGAGTTGGAGACCCCTGCTCTACAAAAAGTGATCAAAATTCCAAATAGGCAATCGATTATGGTTTTCATAAGTATTCACCTCTTTCAGGTCTTCAGGCTTCATCAGAATTTCCCTGCATTTTCTTGCATTTACAGTGGTACCTCAGAACTCAAACTTAATCCGTTCAGAACTCTGGATTGAATCCTAAAAAGTTCGAGTTCTGATCGAATTTTCCCAATAAGAAATAATGGAAAACCAATTTAATTGGTTCCTGGCCCCAAAAAATTACACCGAATTTTTTTTTTTTTTTAGCATTTAAACACAAAATGAACCGGATAAAACAAGAGCATATACTGTACTAAACACATATAAGCACATTTATCATAACAGTAATTTTAAAAGAAAATAAATTTTACTGTCTAAATATATGTATTCAGCTAGTGTAAACATGCACGATGCTATCACAGCTAATGCAAGGCTGAGACTGAAGCTTTACCCTTTGTTTTCGCTGAGAGACTTGCGTGACTCATTTCCCCAGGCGTACAAGTTCTCTTAGGTCGGCGTTCACGGTTTGACTTCTGAGATTCAGATCGAGTTCTAGGTAATTTTTTTTCGAACCGATTGGTTCGACTTTTAAGAAATTCGAGTTCTAGTGAGTTCGAGAACTGAGGTACCACTGTATTTTGCCCTGCTGAGAACCACACACACTTTGTGATGTGGCCCCCACCCTGCTTCAGAGTGGAGATGTGAACTCTTGGTGATGTGCAGTGTTTGCTGTTCGTCAAACACCAAAAGAGCATTTAGTCTGAGCTCAATTTTGGGTTCATTAAGACCTTTAGCCCACACATTTCTTATATTTCAACTAGCTGTAGAAGGTTAGGTAGTGATTAAAAGGTAAACTGTTAAACACACACAAACCCAAATAGAGTAACAGCCCACTTTATTTTTTTAGTAAAACGTCCTTGTCACAGTTAAGATGCACCACCGCGTGGTCATTTAATTTCCGCTCCCTCATTTCATTTCCGCTCCCTCATATCCTGTCCTATCTTCAGTGATATACCAGTATAGGGCATCTTGATGGGAGGTCTCCATTTTTTTTCTTAACTTGCGTCTTTACCACAAAATGAAACAGGTACTCAGGGCCAAAAGCATGCCTGGGGAGCCCCACCTTCACATAAACGCAAACCTCACGCCGGCTCCCCCCACCCCCGCTCACCATCCCTCAGTCGATTCAGCTCTGCCCTGGACCCTCCTCACGTCGCGGCCACCCCCACCCCCTCTCGGGTCTATTTCCAGAAGAGAATGTTCCAGAGTAGCAGCCAGCAGGGGTAGACTAAGAGGGAGATGAGGGGGTAAACCAGGGAGCCATACAGGTTATGGTCCAGGATGCCCTGCGAGATGACGGACAGGAAGAGGCTCCAGCCGTCCAGGAGGGACACCGGCATTTCCTGCAGCTCCTGGTAGACGAAGACGGCGAAGAGGAGCGTGCAGGCGGGACTCAACAGGACCATGGCCAAGGCGCTCGGGACCCTGTGCGAAAGGCACGTGTCAGGATAGGAAAATACTATATATAATCACTCCCAATCACACACACACAGAGCCTGATGGGAGCGTGGCTCAAATTAGAGATTAAAAAAATAAAGCAACTAAATGCCATCAAATTCCTCATAATTTATCAAAGAGCCTTGATTAAAATTAAATATTAAAATTACTATAGGACATGAATGCCGTTTGCTTAACCTACATTAACGGTATGTAGCAACTTGTGCTTAATCAGCAATAAGCTTGGACTGTTCTCAGTATTTGCGTCGACATTCCCTGTTCACATACTCCAGTTAAAAAATATGACAGACTAAACATAGTTACACGTATTGCTTTACATAGTCAGGAGGATCAATTTCATACTTGACCTTAAAAGTCAAGGGCGTCATGGCGATGGCTCTGCTTACCTGGGCACGTGGGGAGTGATGAAAGCTGCTACGGGAACTAGTGTGAGGGCCAGGATGAAGCCCAGGGAGAAGTTGATGAGGGCAGTGCAGGCCAACAGAACAGCCATGTAGAGAACCGCCACCAGCTTCAGCACACGCCAGCCTTCCTCTGTGCCCTGACCAGACAGCACCCTGACACACACACACGGACAGAAACCAGCTTCAGCACACGCCAGCTTCCTCTGTGCCCTGACCAGACAGCACCCTGACACACACACACGGACAGAAACCAGCTTCAGCACACGCCAGCTTC
>JAODLC010000085.1:7933334-7955186 GCA_026781145.1 Hippopotamyrus pictus | reverse complement strand
GTGACGTGGTCGTACGCTGCTACATTCAGTGTAGCTGCCTTTATAGTGTGACGTGGTCGTACGCTGCTACATTCAGTTAGGCTGCCATCCGGTACATCGGACAAGGGGGCAGATTGGTTACCTTTTCCTGGTCCACACAGCAGAATGTAAGAGCATTCCTTATTACCTAAACACATCTACATCCACTGTGATTATCTTTTGAGACGACCCAGTGAAGTGGAACAGCTTGACCTGACTATAGGGCTATAAATGTGTGTTATATTGGAGTAGCAGGCGTCTGGGCTCCTCATTTATACAGTGCTTTCAGTACTGTTGTTTTTGGTATATTTTAATATACAGTTGTGGAAAAAAAAAATAAGACCACAGCACAATTTTTTTTCACTCATTGGATGTGCGTCTGTGAATAATTTGTATATTATTTTAAAAACTGCAGCCTGGTTCTTCCCTGCTTCTCATTAATGAAGGGCTTCTTCCTTGCTTTATGGGACTACGGTCCTGCTTCTAGGAGCCTGATATGAACTGTCCTAGCAGTGCACTTCACACCTGCACTTAATGTTTCCCATTCCTTGTGTTCACTTGATGTCATCCTCCGATTCGCAAGAAACTGTCAGATAAGCTATAAGTCACCTCTGGCATTAGAAAGTCACTTCCACCCTTTACCTGGCTGGTTTCTGGCTGTTCCCAGTGCCTCCTGCTTCGCCTTATTCTTGTTCTGCTGCCTAACAAATTTTGAACATGGAAGCAACCTGCTGCTCAGTGTAGCCTTCAGCTAGCAGAACCAGGATTAAACCAGGACTTGCAGATTTGTTTAAATGTAGAATGGTCTCTAATTTTTCCCACAGCTGTATGTGTTATCAAATTGTTTCTCTCTATGTTTCTATTATGAAACTTAATAATTTTCCAATGAGAATACATGCTTTTCTTGTGCATGTAGCACTCCATGCCTCTATTGACAAAGTGTTTTTTACAGTTGTTGTTACAAACAGCTTTAGACACTTTACACACTTAAAATTTTATTACAAGGTTGTTGTTAAGTAAAATATATTGGTTTATTTGATTTTTATATGGACCACAAGTTTAGCTTGAGTATAATTCGTAACTGTGCCCTATTCCAAAGTCACGGGTAACAAACTGCAAGCACTTTGATCCAACTTGATGTACAAGCAACAAAGCAGACTCAGCCAGTCCCTTGAGCAGTTGCCTTGGTCAAGGGTCCAACAGCAAAATCTTTCTGCTGACTCTGGGATTTGAGCTGATGACCTTTTGATCACAGATGCAGGGTCCCAACGTGCAGAGCCACGCGGACGTTGTGGATTACCTTAATTTTCTGCTTTCAGGTGTAATGTTTTATGTTAATATTTAATAATGAATGCACTTGGGTCGTGTAACATAATTGTTTTTCCAAAACGCATCTCTGACTCATGTGTTTGGGCGACTGACAGTCGTCAGGGACGCCTCTGAATGTTGCCTAGCAGAACCACATCAATCATGTTAAACGGGCCACAAACCACAGGTGCCACATTTAGTCATAGCAGTTTCACAAAATCTGTTTTATATAAAGCAACCTACAACGCATATTTTTGACTCCCGGATTTAGTCTTAAGGTACATGGATGAAGATCGTGACTGCGGTTTCGGTACTTGGCTATAAGCTGATAGAAATGTACGTGGGTCTTTGTGATCAGGCAACATGCTGAACACCAGCAGGGGTCCTCACACAGGAAGTCTACAGCTAGACGAGCTGAAATGCCCCCCTTTGTGCGTACCACATACAGTATAATAAGCCGTTAAACAGTTTTCTTTATACATCAGTCAATTCATTCCTTCACAGTCAAATTCAACAATCCTTTTTCAGTTACTCTGAACCCTGCACCGCTCACTCCGCCGTCAGGACGGACACCTCCTGCAGGTGCTGTCGAACAACCCCGTCCAGCACTTGGCCCAAGCTGCGGCAGGCTGTCATGGCGGCCTCCATCAGAGCGTCCAGGTGGTCCTGGTGCAGCCGGGCGTCCATCTGCACCAGGGCGATCTGCCCGCCACGTGGCAGCAGCGCCAGTGACATGACGGTGCCCCCGCCGCTCTCCTCTGCGTGGCAGAGGTCCGCCACCGGCGTGTTCTCCACGAAGCCGGCGCCGCAGGCGCACACGTAGTCGCGCATGGGGATGCCGGCGTCGATCACCGCCAGGGTGGCCGCGTTCACACACGCGCTGTAGTTCCCACCGTCCGACTGCAGGACCTGAGGCGCAGCAAATGAGAGACTCTTCAGGATGACGCTTTAACCGCAAACAACTGAATCTCTTACTCGTACGAGGGACGATTAACTTCTGGACAGATGATTCGGATTAATTAAATTCAGTGCCCACGATCTACAGGCAAGAAACTCCAGATCCACAAAGCAGCATCTTACATAAACATAGTTACGCTCTTTATTTTTTAATTGCTCAGTCATTTTGCTATGATTGTTGTAGTTAAGCGTAACACGCTTGCTTCACCTGCTAATTTATTATTTACTTTAAAAAGGAAAACCGGGTGAAAGACACCAGTCTGTGACCTTTCTGAAAACCTGTGACTGCTGTCTCTTGTTACCCTGCTCAATCTCAACTGTTCCAGTAAAATACATAGCAACATAAATGCATAATATGTAGTATGTATGTAATTACCTAAAAAGCTAATAATTTCACACCTTTTTAACGTGTAAGATTCCAGCACCTGTACTTCATACACCTGTTACTAGGGCTGTGCGATATGACGATTTAAATCGGATGAGGAAATAAAAATGTCTATCGTTTATTTCGTGGTGTTGCAAAATACACTGTTTACGGCAACATTTGTTCATCATTTGGATGACAGTTTTGCAAGGTTACATGCCACCACATGGAATATGGTGCTTGTATGGAAGTTTTTAATGGACTTTATTATTTGGAACCCACAGAAGACAGTCGACAAATATGTACTGACTGGTATGTATAGGCCTATATAAAAGTTACATAGTGTGCAGTGTCCCCCATAGTTTAATGCTTAAGGGACACTTAACATGTCTGTATCATTTAGGTTTATACTTATTAGTCCATTAATTCTGTTTTGTACTTTAAACGGACACAGTATAGTTACTAATAATAATGGAAAAGTATATTGTGAAGGAACGCAAAACTATTGCGAGGGAACGAACAACTTTTACAAAAAATATTTTCTCACCCAGACCTTTTAGGGACACCACAGTTAATCTTTAGAAAAAAAAATTTGTACACCTGAAAAGGATTTTGCATATTTGTGGATCACTGTAACCTTTCTGAAAACCTGCGACTGTTGTCTCTTGTTACCCTGCTCAATCTCAACTGTTCCACTAAAATACATATTTTTGGATCATGTGACATTTATGACCTCGTTCCTTATTTGATGCTGATCTGTAGAAGAAAATCCATACATATGGGGTGCAGCCTTGATATATTTTGTTATCGAGATATAAGATGACATATCGGGATATAAGATTTTGGTCATATAACACAGCCCTATTTGTTACTGCACTTTATCTGCCACTGATCCTATTCATACAGTTTTGCATATCTGTATTGTTCTGTACTCGTGTTGGGCACCATCTGTATTGTTCTGTACTTGTGTATTTGTTTTACACCAGAGGTCTCCAACTCCAGTCCTGAAGAGCTACTATCTAGTAGGTTTTCTATTCTACCTGGCTTCCGATGAGCCACAGCTGTTCCTGGTATTTACCTGAGTAGGATAGAAAACCTACTGCACAGTAGCTCTCCAAGGCCGGGAGTTGTAGACCCCTGTTTTACAACATCTGCATTGTTTTGCAGTCTACATTGTTTTGCATTGTCTTGTTTAGTCTTTTGTAACCGAATGAGCCTGAAAGAGCACCTGCTGCACATGGCCGACAAAGAATCATAAATCATATTTTTGTAGTTGTGTGGCTTTTTTTTTTTCCCTATACACTGAATCTGAGATTCGGAAATAAACGCCGAAAACGGCACCTTGACGAAGATGTCGATCTGCGAGCGCGGGTAGAGGCCGGTCAGCACGGCCGCCTCGAAGGTCTGCTTGAGGTGCAGGCTCATCTCGCTGGACTTGCGGTCCCCGTGCGGCCGGCGCTTCCTCTCCGCCGTGCTGAAGGTGGCCATGCTGTACTGGCAGTTAATGACGGCGCGGTCGTGCAGCGCCTTGCTGCGGGAGCCGCGCACCTGCGGGACACGTACAGGCAGGCGTCACACTCATTAGCTACTCTTAGCGACGTCGACTCTGGATTTTAAAAGGCACCATTTGTACAGCAAGCATCCAACAATTATACGTGTAGGTAAAGTGTTCAATACATTGAAATAACTGCATTGAAAGTAACTGGCAGTTCTAATGCTCTTTTTAATACTCTTTCGCACATTACACTTAAAAGTATTGATTTTTCTATTATATTGTACCTTGGCATTTTTTTTTGGACAGCAAAGATTTTCATTGCACAGAGAAATGCACTTTGCTACTGTACATATGACAATAAGCGCTTTGAATCTTGAATTTAATGCTATTTTCTGATTGGATGGTAGGTGGCTATTAACTCGGTATAAGTCGGGACAGTTATGAACTGGGCGGAACCCCCCCGTATGCTCGTGGGCACTATAGAGAGCATGATGCCTGAAACTGGTTGAAATGCGTGTCTGACGATCAGTGCGTGAGATTTGAGAGCCCTGATTATAAGTCAGTAGTTTATGTTGTGTATGATGCTCCGTTTCAAAAACCAGACATGTACGTACTTTGGTCACGTTTAAAGTTTTAGAAAAGGGTGTGGAATCTCATTTGTTCTGTCCTTGCCAACTACATTGTCTCCTCTAATGACAGTGGATAATATGCCATTTTGTGCCTTTTCATGTTAATACAATGATTCAGGCTGAAACAGTAGTGAGACTCTGACAATTAATACATTCTGGATAAAATTAATTAATCGTTGTTGCTAAACATTTTGTCTGTGGATAATCGCTCGTTGTCTTTTAGAAACCTATCCTATCCAAGTAGAATAAACGGTTATTCTTTTTGTTTAGCTACGAACCATCGGTAATACGGAACTTAAAACATCTAAAAATCCACGAATAGAGCCCCCCTCAGCACTACCAGAAGTACATCTGCCAACAGCCCTCACCTCATGCGGGCCGTACACCACCGCTAACGCCTTGGTATTTCCTTGTTCAATGTACGCTGACCCGTCGGCTTGGGTAAACACTCCCATACGACCCTGCACCTTCCGCAGTTCCGATGGTTTTCTACCATCTAACCGGTATCCCTGATCCGACAGCAACTCTAGACCAGCCATGTTGTTGTCACATGTGCGCGCTCGATATTACCCACAATGCTTTATGGCATGTAACGGCAATACTTCCGGTTTCCCCACCCACCACCAATAGCAAAGTGTAACATTTATATTGCTTATTTATTATGTGGGGTCTTGGATAGTAATGACCTATAAAACCACTCCGAAGACTAACTAAACTGGATTTCACATTTAAATTTAAAATATAATAGAATATAAAACTCATATAATATGATATAGAAATAATATAAAAACTACATTTAAAAATCAAAACTATAAATAATACTGACGCTCGCAATCATACTGGTTCAGACTTTATGCGGCACGACCGTGCGACAGTGAACGTCACTACTCCATCACTACTCCATCTGCACCTCCTGCCTGATTTACAGTTTGCTCAGATTTTTTAAATTTTGAAGTTTTTGTGACATAAAAAGAATTCACTGTTGACTTCTAACACCTTACCATCGGATTTTGCAGGTGACACCCTTAAACTCAAGTCTATTGATAGCTGCAATAAATTTTAAGGATAATACATGTACCAATTAATTGCTCAGGACTGTTGGCCATGTGTATAATTCTCCATCAGCTAAATATTGTTGGCCCACTGAATTTGGAAATATTAACTAGAGATCAATTTGGACTTATAATAGCCCTAATAGGTATTGTGTGCTATTCAAAGAGGTTCTTATTTTTAAAAAATAAACCATATGTCTATTTTACTCAGCAAAACAGGTTCTCTAGAGATTTAGACATGATGATGCAGAATGTACAGTTCCTTTCCATGTAATACATCTCCCATATTTTCTGTGATGTGTCTGTGTCTATGTGAAGTTATTTTGGTTAGATGCTGAATATTGAATACATTATCTGTTGATAAAGTTCAACTGAATAAACAGGATATATTTTATTATGCAAAAATGTGATTCTGATGGTGAAAGAAAATTTATGTTGGCTCCCTTTATTTTGTACAGGAAATATTCATAATATTAATCCATACCTTGTCCTGTATTTTCTGTTTTTGGCCAGCAGATGTCGCCAGCCATCCCATTCCTTCCTCTGTTTTGTAGCTCCATTATGATGCTGTGTTCCATTCACCTCCACAGTTGGAAGTTAGAGCTAGGAATGATGTCACACCCGAGTTAACCAGTACAGCAAGTCAAAATGCCATTTAGCAATACCAGGGACCTGTTTCAAAAAGCAAACTCGTTGCATTGAATTTACAGTTTAAATGATCTTTATCTTAAATCATTTGCATTTAGCCCAGACTACCTTAAATCCAACAAGTTATCCAGCTATGCAAGAAATCCTGCTTTCTGAAACAGGCCCCAGATCTAGCCATGTTAATTGTTAGCCATTGTTAACAATATCAGTTGATAACAACACATTATGTGGTATTTTGCATATAAAAACATTGTAGCAACACATCCAGAATGGTGGTTGGACAGTACTGTGTGTACAAGCGATTTAATAAGCTTTAACTTCTTTTGATAAAGGGTGTAGCCATCTTGAATTCTAAGGTTGGGATTCTGCAGATTCCCCTGACTTTTTTAGTAGGAATTCCGACTTCAGGGGGCACTCCGGTTGAAATTTCTGACTAGGAACTTGGAATTTCCCTGTTATGATTTCAAATGGAACACAGTATTAGTTCCTAGTGTGTCTCCCTGTTCCCCAGGCCACCTTGTGGCTGAATGGGCTAAGCAGGCAGCCATAAATCCCTTCTGTCACGGATTCAAGGCTAGAAGGAGACCAGCCTCAGTCATATTGCACACTGAGGTTTGACCCATTTTCATATTCATGTATTTTTGTATTGTTTCCTATTGTGTGCCTTTGTTTTAGTTATCTCTTCTGATCTTTAGGTTTGTGGTTATGTTCTGTCTCACCCATGTTCTTAGTCTCTCCTAATGTCTGTAGTCAGTGTTTGTTCATGCCCCTCACTCGTTCCCTGTAGCTCCTAGTTCTTTGCATGCAATGATGCAATTAGTGATGACCCACACCTGTTCCTCGTTTAGGCATGTTCCTGTGTATATATGTGATTGCCCTTGCACTGATCCTTTGTCAGTTATTGTGGATATGCATGTGCTTGTTTGATTTTGGAAAAATGAAGTCCCTGTTGGCTTTGTGATGGTTGGAGAGAGCCACACAATGGTATTATGGTAACCCCACCTAGATTTGCATGCACAAGCACTGACTGACATGTTTTCATCCACGTTTACATACAAGCATATTACATTCATTCATGCATATTTGTTAATTATTTGGTACATTTCATTTATTATGATTGGTCTGGTTTTCATCACATTTTTTACATTAAATACACATGGTTTTGATTAATCATTTTAATTACCAGGATGTCCATTTATCAACGATAATCATGCAAGCCTTTATATTTTTGTGCATTAATTTGTTTCTCGTAAGTTGCAGTTACCTGGAGGAGCGTAACAGTAACAGACAGTTTGAGGATTGGCGTCGGTGTCTTTCCAGTCTGACAGGCAAATAGTTCAAGGTCATGGTGAGTGACAGAAATTTCATCATAAATGGTGACCAGTGCACAGCCCAGAATTTTGGGTGTCTATCGATATATGTACTTGACCATTCATGTGTTTTCACGTCCCCATTTGACTTCATCTTCAGTTGCCAAAGGACAGTTCTAATACTCAAGAACAGAAGTACAGAGGAATGTAAAAGTCCCTGGATGACGTTCTTGCCCCACCAGTAATAACAAGGATGCATCAGTAGCATACACACTAACAAGAGAGAACAATCCCATGATTGATCGCGTCCCAAGTTAGTTCTTGGGAGGCAAGTTAGCCAGAAAGCTCTTGCCAAGAACACAAGTAGGGTCTTTGCGTTATTGGTAATGAGCAACACCCTGTGTCCCGCAGTTGATTGCACATAGTGACTAGATGCATCCAATAGGTGACAACACTGACTTTCACAAAGCAGAGGTAAATGAAAAAGAGTATCAGAAGAACAGTTGATGTGAAAAGTTATAATGAGCAGCTATATGAGGAGGTATGGATATCTGCATGTCTAATTTGTCATTCTATTCAGCCATTATACCGCAGCATCCAGTATTTTCAAAAGCAACACTATTTTGGCTATTAAGCCCATTTAACCATCCACATAGAAATGCAGGTTCACTAGATTTTAAATCCACCCTTTTTAATAAAAAAAAATGTCATTGTTTGGCTTATTGAGCTGACTGCATTAACAGCAGCAGTCACATGCTGCCATTTGACATTTCCTTTGTCACCCTGGCAGCTGTACTTCCACGTGAAATGATCTGGCGTTCCTCTACTTCGGACATTATAAACTCTGCTCTTCACATTCTGAGGAATTCCTTTTTTTCCCTTGTTTGTGGCTGTATTGTCTCTGAAATGGCATTTCAGGGGCTGCGTCCTTCTAAGGCCGCATCCAAAGACGGAACACGTGGTGTGACAAGGCTGTCCCATTTCGAAGGGTCCATCAAATGAAGAAATATGTCCTCCTTTTCCAGGGTGGATCCTTTGTGGCCCAACCTATCCCAAGAGCAGATCTTTAGAAGGACACAGCCTACGAAGGCTATGCTTTGAAGGATGCAGCCCCTGAATTGGGATGCAGCTGTAATATCTGGTCGTGTACACGCATTGCCAATTTAGGGTCATTTCTGGATGGGAATGGGGTCTATTAAGTGTGCACACCTGCTAATGTATCTACGATAATGTTTATACGAAACTGTATAACCTGTACAGTATGTATCTCGGTGTGTGCAAGGTTTTATGAATCTGATCTTTGCTGCTTGTACGAACACTGAATTTTGTTCCATACATTTCTTCCTCCGCAAGAATGCACAAACGTTTTATAAATGAGCTCCAGATGTCATACCAAAGATTGCACGTAAACACATTGGGGCATCTCTGATCAGACTAAAATCAAATATGGCCAACAGATTCGAATATTGTCTGAGGAAGTACTAAAATACAGCATTTATATGATTTCTCACTACTGGATTATAAAGTATCTCAGATGGTTGAAAACTAAAATGAAATTAACTTCTGGCCAAAACAAATTGGGCCAAAGCTTAATGTCATGCAATTAGGGTTTGGCCCATTTATTTGCCCTGGATTGGATGTTGTAACTGCAATGCCATAAACCTGTATGCTGTATTTCCTTGTATTCAGTATTCTTAGTACATAATGTCATATGTAATGAACTAGCGGCTACAATGCTACCCCCTGGCGTCAAAGTACATAGTTGCCTGATGTTTTGGCACAAGAAGTCAAGATTCAAACCTGATTAGATTGTTGTTGCTGCATAATGTAAAGACCCCCCAGGGGCGTCAGAGGGGCACGGGTACCCTGACAGATTCAGGAGCCTCAGCACTTTACCTGGGTCCTTGAATATGTAAAATTGTAAAACTATATAATGTAAGGGGGAACGCAGTCTTTAAAATGTATTGAGATGCAGAGGTTTACATACCTAGAACAATTACCCTAAAAATGCCATCTCCCCATGAAAATATTAAATTGCTGATAATTATTGATAATACTTTTACAGTGGAGCTTGACCAGGCGCTCTGATGCTTTCAGTTAGCACAGCCTAGCTGCCGCTTTAGCATGCCAGCGGTGGTGCCTTGCTTTCGGGAGGGGTCTCCCAGCAGCGCGCGCTGGTGGCGCCGGTGGTTGTTATGGAAACGCGGCAGGAAGCGGAAAGAACTGTACAGGCTGGTGATACTTCGTTTTACAACGAGTTTATGTGCTGAAGTAATTAAAAGATATCAGTACCTCTCGTGGATGAGTTAAACGAGGAACGCAATGAATTAATCAGTAGATAGATAGCAAAGCTAGCCGTCTGTCACCGAATAGCAAGATGCAGCGGAATTCACTCATGCAGCCGGATAAACTGGTAAGATGTGCAAAGCTGCTATAGTTGACTGATAACGGTTCATTTCTGATTGTTGTGATTTAGCCACTTAGCGTCACATATCTGTGTTTTAAGAATAATATGTAGCTAGAACAGTCTGACGGCTCTCCGCTTTTCGTTTATTTGTAGGTGTACTGAAGGGTCACCCTGGATTTACTTTGCATTTTCAGTTACTGACTTTTATTTTACAAGTGAAACTGGATTTGCTTCGACACAGAAATTAATTAGAATGCCTTTTAGAATGAATTAGTGTTCTAAACCTAAACCTATTTAATTAACCGTCCTACGATGTACTAGAATTTCGCATGTTTTCACAGGCAAGCAAACTTTAACAAGTCCTCAGTGACAGGAAGACAGCCGATGCGTGTACAGCGACCCCATGCTGCAGGCCGGCGCAGTGCAGCTCCTGTGCCTCACGGCGAGCAGCGGCGTGCCGCTCTTCTGCCGCGGCGCGTCCAAGCAACTTCCCTTCTCAGTCATCGGCTCCCTGAACGGGGTACATATGTTTGCTGCGGGCCAGGGCGTCCAGCTCTTTAACTGTGACACGGACCGGGGTGGCCGAGTGCTATGGAAAGTTTTCCACGACAGCGTGATGCTGATCGCTGTCACCGGGCAGCGCAGCGACGCCTGCGGCAACCTGCAGCTGCGCCGCCTGCTGGATAACGTGTGGAACTGCATGGTGCTCGTGCTGGGGCTGGACGAGCTTACTAACGTGCGTAACGTGGAGCGCCTGAAGCGGGAGCTGCGCTCCTGCTACCAGCTCATCGACACTTTCCTCGACGTCGGCAAAGACTGGATGGGGGACCTGACGCACTGCGTCGAGTGTCTGCTGCCCGCACAGCCTGCAGTGCTGCAGGACACCCTGAACGCCTTCGCCCGAGCTGCAGAGAGCGAGTTTGGCTGCTTGCTGGTTCATGGCAAGATGGTGGTAGCCACCGAGAAGTGGTGGCGCCTGGCGCCCCAGGAGGTGGTGCTGTTGGCAGCTCTGGCGCGGACGCTGGGAGGCTCCGCATGCTGCGACTGCCCCGTCTTCCTGCCTCAGGGCAGCCCCACGGTGCCCCACCGCCTGCTGCGCTTCCAGCTGCTCCCGGGAGTGAACGTCTGCATGCTGTGCGGACCCACGCCGACGCTGCAGAGCGTGGAGGGCGAGCCGGTGGTACGTTTCTGGCGCCCCCTGGTGGACATGCTCCACGGTTGCCAGGCCCTGCACCAGCGCTGCTTCCCCGGCTCAGTGGGCCTCCACGGGGACGTGCTGGCCCTGTTGCTCATTAACCGGGAGTCCAGTCGGGCCGTGTCTTCTGTCCACCCTGCCCCCTCCGCCCCGGGTGCCCCCTCCCCCATACGCCGCTGGGAGCTGCTGCGGCTCTTCTTCACGTTTGCCACCACCCGCTATTTCAGCCAGACGGAGGCGCCGCAGAAGGGGGAGCAGATTCCCCCCCAGGAGGAGTTTAGTCTTGGCTTCTCTGATCAGCCCCAGCAGTGTTACCTGGTGACTGACGAGTGCAAGTTCTTCGCTCTGCAGACCCCACAGCACCAGCTCTACGTCCTGGCAGCCGTCTCCGTGCCGACCTTTGCCCTCCGACCCCTGGCCACGCGCACACTCTCTACACTTACTGAGTCCACTGGTTTCTAAAGAGCGCTGTTGTGGCCATTAAAGACACACTTAAAACATGATGCTTGAATGTTCATCTAAAGTTTACTTGGAAGTCTGTTAAAACATGTAGCAAAATAAAATGGAAAAATTCATATTCTTATGTAATATCAGCATTTAAAGAAATTAAGCAAAGGTCAGAGATCAAGGTCAATTTTTCATGTCATTACACTGGGAAGCTGATAGTGTGTGACTCAGGGGACTACACTACTTTGCCTATGACCAGAAGGTTGCTGGTTTGAGCCCCCATTACAAAACAGCTTGTTTAAATTTGCAAATATCATGACATAGTTGAAACAATTGTTCCTTCCAGTCCTCAGTAAGTGTGGAGCTGTGGGCTCTGTCTTGTTTCTAATAACATGCGACAAGGCTGCACCCATTATCGTTTATTATTCACACCATTTAATTTTGTTTGAGTAAGGGGGGGGGTCTAATAATTCCAGGAAACTGGTCAAGGTTTAATGACCGCAATGGCGATTATGAATTTATGATTTAATTGTCCGGTAATAAAATGGAGTACTATCTTACTGTTTTAGTATGTAAAAAATTTTGTAGCCATAGTAACAAGAAACATTTTAGTGTTTTTGGTTTGTCTTTCTCATTATACAAATACCTCAATCATTGTCATTACTGTGGCTTGGTAATGATACATAAATATTTATTGCATATAATATGCTTAATATACATTAGCTTACTGTATTTAAACATTTACTTTCTTACAAATGAGAATTGGTGACACAGTTAAAACAATTACTGGACAAAATAGTCAAGTTTGCATTAATAGGGAACCTGATTCCAATTTCCTCTCTGTGTGACATGACAGACAAACTGGTATTTACACTGATACCTTGTATTCTTGCCCATCTTGCTGGAGTAGGTATTGTTACAGAATGACTCAAGATCAGATTCTGAATAACACTGGGAATGTAAATAAATATGCCTTAAGTATGCACGAAAGATATGTTTTCATTCAGATTTTAATGCTTTTTGTTTTGCTGTTGTTAACTTGAAAAACGTCATGTGATGTCAAAAAGGCTACAGTAACTCAAACTGCTTTGGTATTTAGTATTCTAGCATACAAACCTAAATTAAAACAACAATGCTTGTAACGATGAAAGTAAATGGGTGTCTGTCATCCTGTCTGACACGTTCCATGGCCGTATAAGCGGTGGAGTCTGGGATAGGCTCCAGGCCTCCCTGAGACTCTGCTATTGGATGGGTGTGAACACACAAACCACAGGTTATGTACATGCATGAATGTGTGAAGACGCAGGTCATGTGACAGCTGCACCCCACCCAATGCATATCATCATGTGTTTCTGTGTCTGTGTCTAAATGGGGAATTCCCCAGTCCTCACAGGCTTAATCCTTCTAAGCCAAAAAAGTGTTTTACTGTCCAATAGTAGTTATCTGCAATATGTTCAAATTATATAAAACTCATTCAAATTGATTAATGAAAAAGCATGGCATAAACTAATCAACCATTTTGATATCTGATTATAGTGTTTATCGGTTGTTTTCCATTTCGTGAAGAGGGCTGGAAAGTGACACCTTCAGAAGGCATTCTGGATCCACCCTCAGTGTGATGGCAACACCTCTGTAGCCTGTAGGCAGCGTCAGTAAATATTCTTGAAAATAACAACACAGACTCACAGAGAAATGCACAGACGGCCTCATGCTCCGCCCCCTCCTACTGTAATGGACTACAAAGAAATAACAGAGGTAAACAGATCCAGGTAAAATGGAATTATGAGCTACAAATGATTCCAGACACGTCTTTGTTTCTCTATTCTCATGGCTTTACTAATATAAAGTCGTTTTCAGTTGCGAATTATATGACGTTAATATAAAAGGGCCATTAAGTGCACTTAATACAAATTATCAATAGATTGTGCTGTATCATGAAAAGCAAATGATTTTCTTTTCCACTTCACCTTGATAGAGTAATCGCTTCGAACAATGACCTGCACATTGCTTCCTCTGCCTTTGTCCAAAGCCCAGGTACGGGTCTCCTGCCCTCGATCTCACGCTTCTTGCTGGGCAAACAGCTCTTTGCGGTGGCTGGCATCCAAGGAGGAGGAGTCATCATCCATGAGCACCATAAACGAGCCTATAGTCTCCACCTTAATGAATAGTGAATAGTTTTTCGAGGAGCCGAGCAGAGGTACATTTGAACTCTTCCTACTGTCCGTGTCTGTTTTCTGCTAAGTCCGAAGATCAATCTTGAATATTTCTGGGTATGTAGTAACTTTCAGCTGTACAGGCAGAGCGGGAAAGTGTGAGTGTAAAAATGCAAATTGTAGCGGAAAGTAATATTGCATAATAAAAACAGACAGATAATGACTATCAAGTAAATGAAAATAACTCTTGGCGGGCATCTTGTGAAATCTGCATGGTAAGGTACAAAGGTCTGTTTAGCTTTTTTGGATAAAGATAGTTACACAACGAAAGACAGTTCATGAAGGTGTGCTTACTGAAGCGCCGGGCTGGACACTTACATCTCATGCACAGCTGGCGGTATTTTAATGCTAAACAAGCAGGAGCCAAGTTAATAGTTAAAGTCACTTGGCAGTATTAATGTTTTCGTTCAGAGAAGCGTGGACTGTTGCTCCTGGGGGGCTGTGCAGGACCCTGCACTCTACTGCGCGCAGCCGGCCACTCCGTGCGCCCGCGATGCCGGTCCCAGCTCCGCTGTCACTCTCCTTTGGCAGGGCTCCTTGGTGGCTGTCCGCGACGCGCCGATCGATCAGCTGTAAGATGTCCGAGAACGGCGTGGCGTCCCGCCGGGGGAAGGTGCTCACCGTAGACACGATGAACCCACGAATTAAGAGGGTTGAATATGCCGTGAGGGGTCCCATTGTGCAACGGGCGGTGCAGATCGAGAAGGAGCTGAAGGAGGTACTGATCGTCATTTGTTTGTTTGTTTATTTAATAAATCCTGATAATTCCCGCCAATGAAAAGGTGCATATGGATATGGTTGATATAAATCCGGATTTGAACTATTACAGGATTTTGGTATATGAACAGGTTAATCATAAGACTAACGAATGTTAATTTTTTATTTTATTGAAAAAAAAGTTTCAAAAATCCAGCATGACCCATGCCGGTAAGTGCCAGGCTGGAGAGCTCATTGAATATTGCAAGGCACTTACCGTGGACAATTTAGAAAAATGGGAGGCAAGGTTGCCAACTTTGGTCAGCTGGCTGGAGTGAGATTTTCAGTTTCATACACTGCACACACAGGCACGCGCATTTATACGCATGTAACAGCTTTATTACCTTACAAATAGTTTGTAGGATTTGCAAACTACCCTAATGCTTTTGATGCAGCTAATATTAGGTTTATATTGGAATGATATAAATTTGTTGTATAACTTCTTACGTGAGCGTGGGAGTCTGAAAGTACAAGTACACAGGTAAGGAGGAAGAACGTGCAAAACCTATGTACACAGAGCTGGGGGTAGGAATTGAATCCACCAGTGTCATCCTCAGAAAGTACAGTCGACCCTTCCACATGGCGGGGGTAAGGGGCACGGCCCCCAGCGATATGGAGAAACAGTGTAAACTATCTCGGTGAGCGAAACAAAGCATTTCTGATTTTAGTACAGTTTAGTGCAAAATACAATAATAATACAATAAAATCACTGCAAGATACCACGCCGGAGGCTGCTGTAAACACGCCTGGCGCTCTCCTGACCAGCACTCTACAAATATCTCATGCATTTGTGAGTTACTAAACTTTTTGTGTCGTCTGCTGGGCTTAGCATGTCGTCTGGGGCTTTTGCAAAACTCTCACCAAATATCGAAAGCGCGGTGCGGAAAGTCACGATGCAGGGTCACGCCGACATGCTGTATAGACGCTAATATATAGAAAGGGGGCTGTTTAGGTGCCGTTCAGGTAATTGTCAGTCATTCTACTTATGATATAAAACTGCTCCTGTAGTGTAACTGTGTAGGTGTCCTTCTGCTGGGAAATTACAAGGATGCACGCATTCATATGGGTTATTTTTAATGCTTCTTTTAAACATTCCTTCCATTTCACAATGTTTTAAAACCACAGTATGTACAAAAATGTCAACGATGGATTCATGACTAATGTGATGTCTGGACCTGAGAAAGAAGTAAATCTTGATTCTAATTTTATGTATGAGTTTTACAAAAGGGCTAACCTTCCTATCTCACAAAATTAGCTAAACATAAGCCGTAACACTTACGATTATTGAAAAATTATGTTGACTTTGTGCCTAATGTATAATCATATCTCTGTCAGTATAGTAAGAGTTATTTGGTTACATTTGTTTGACTGCTATAGTATTGTAAAGAATTCCAGATTGATACTACAGTCACCACCCTCCTTGTATATAGTATCTAGTATATAGAATAATGTATAGTGAAGTACTATACGTAAGTAAAAGTTGCATTGTCAATAACAAGTTGTCTTGTGATACTAATGAGTTGTGTAGCAAGAGCCACATAAACGGTTGTGTCTTGTTTGATTCCGGTGCTTAGGCCGGCAAAACCTATGTTAGTGTCTTGGAAGCAGTAGGGGAGATGGATATCAATTTTGTGCATAATTTGGGCTTCTTCAGAAGTCATCACTCTTCACTTGAACTGCTACACACTTTGCAGGGCTAATTTCAAGGTGGCAGCAAGCTGGCTTTCTGCTCTGTCACGGTTGCTTCTTGTTCCATTATGAGTCTGAAGGTCACGTGCTCCACTGCTTTTACCACTTTATCAACTATGAGTCGTTGCACCAGGTCCACAGAATTTTATTCCCCCCAGTAAACCTCATTACTTAAGGCTGTAAGGAGGAACTCTGAGCAACAGGCTGTGTGACATTCCTCCCCAACACCATTACCTTTCTCTAGCATATCTGTGTATTATAGCTGTGAAACTTCTCTTAAAAGGACTTTTGAATTTTTATGATAGAACAGAATTTTTATTTGAAGACATTCAAATATTAATTATATAATTATACTGCAGGCCTGGCCCATTGTCACACAGTAGCCTAAAGCTACGTATGTTCCAAAGTTCTAATGCACAACTCCAGGAGTCAAGAACCAAGATGTTCCATGTTTCTGTCCTTTTCTTACCGTCTGTCTTCTGCTGCAAAGCCTGACATTCTGGAGTGAGAATAAGAGTCACGCTAACCTCAGACAAACTTTTGATGAGAGAAGCTCCTTTTTGACTCTAGAACGCCTGATGATTGTGTCACACATTAAACTGTGCTTAGTATGAGTTACTATTTGACAGCAGAGTCTCTTTGATTGTGTCACACATTAAACTGTGGTTAGTATGAGTTACTATTTGACAGCAGAGTCTCTCTAATTCGATGGAGATTCCAGTATTTTACAGTGTTCAGCAGTAATCTGTAACATATTCTGAACTTGCCATGTGTTGTTCTTCGTTTTTGATACTGACCTGTCAGGCAGAAATGTGACTTTGTGACAGAAGAACTTCATTGGTTTGATTAGCTCCTCTGGCATACCATACCAGATAGAAATATCAATCTTTAACTTCATAAGAAATTGTAATATAATGAGAATGGAAATGTCATGCATCAAAATCTTCTTCCGGTACAGTTACCAAAAGACTGGCTACCTAAACTGCAGCTTATTTCAACAGTTAAAGCTTGACTAGCATATATATAAAAAATCTGACAAAGCATTAATTAGTTGTTTATTGATCTTCGCCTACACAGGATATTTCCCTAGACAGGACAAAATGCCTTTCTATTTAATATACAAATTCCTTTAGAAAAAAATGCTTCTGTGAACTTTAAAATGCATTTTAAATGCCCTGTACTCTGTACTGGTTGGAAGACGGCTTGATGGCAAAGATGACTGGGCTTTTCTGCGTGGCAATCCACCGTAATACCAAAGGTGAACTGTAATTGGATGCAAAATCTGAATCCAGAATCATCTATAGACATGTTATGGGGTATGGAAAGGAGGTATGTGAAATCCCATATCCCCCCCTCCCATTAATCTGGGGGGGGGGGGGCTAGTTTGTATAACCCACGGAACCCTGCCAAAATATTACTTTCAGCACCAACATTATACAAAACACCCTTGTATCGATCCATTCACAAAAAACACCTGCGCAGCATTCATTACAGGGAACAGAACTACTCCAGAAGACAGTGAGTTGGTCACTTTTGCTGAGTTCAAGAAATTTTGGGTTGACTGAACCGCAGTGATGTGCCTGTTCAGCTGGCAGTGTTGTAATGATCAAACTGGAAGGGGTTTTTGCTCTTGTGATGAAACGCTGAAGCTGTCGAAATGTGACAGTTTTAGCTGGGAGGGAGAAGGAAGTGACAAGTCTGGGCGAAATATTCAAGAAGCCCTAGAAATCTCGCAAAAGTGAGCCATCTTTGACTGATTTTAATATTTAAATATCTGATATCTGTGAGTGATTATGGATTTGTCAGTGTCCATAGGATTGGAACGGACGTTCTGCCTAATGAGTGAGTTAATATTGAAGATGGGGGGGGTGGGGGGGTTTCCTTCCCAGGAGGCCTCTGCTCAACATTGCATAACATGGCAAAAGAGTTAAGTAAATATGCGGGGATTGGCTGCACGTAGCCTCTCCCATTTAGAGCTCTTCCCATTTCACTACGCAAAGTTAAACACGATACCTGCGTTTTCTATTTGCTCATGTTACGTGGCAAGGACAAAAGGCTTTCACACAGAACTTTCCACAAAAAAAAGTGAGACTTCACCTTGAACTGAAGTACCAGAGTGATGGTCGTTGTTTGATGTTTTGTCATTTTCAGAAAGCGGACACGTCGCTGTTTCGTTTTTACGTTTCATTCTAACCCGAAAGTCAACTGAAAGTTGAGGGTATTGTAAGGTGTATAATGTACGAAAGAGCCTCTCATCCTGAGCATCCCGCATTCGCTCATGTACTGATATTACAAGTCATGCTAACTCCTGTCGCTAATATTGTTTATACATTGGTGTGGAGGAGGGGGGCAGTACAGGGAAAGATAACAGTAATAGAAATAAGCACAAAAAGAGAGGGAGAGTGTGTGTCCAGCGGAGAACAGCGGGATCATTGTGAGAACATGAGCAACAATGGGAGAGGAAACAAGCTGGTGGTGTAACACGCGGGGAAGGTTTGTTTCTGATTACTGAGGTGGGAATGAGCTGGGAATGAGCTGGGAGTGAGCTGGGAATGAGCTGGGAATGAGCTGGGAGTGAGCTGGGCATGAAGGAAGTGAATTATGATAATGATCACAAGTGTACGTATACATTTGTGTGTGTGTGTGTCTGTGTGTGTGTCTGTGTGTGTCTGTGTGTGTCTGTCTGTGTCTGTCTGTGTCTGTCTGTGTGTGTGTGTGTGTCTGTTTCTGTGTGTCTGTGTGTGTGTGTGTGTGTCTGTCTCTGTGTGTCTGTCTGTGTGTGTGTGTGTGTCTGTCTGTGTGTGTGTCTGTGTGTGTGTGTGTCTGTGTGTGTGTGAACTTTGCATGTTCTACCTCTGTGTCCTCCTGAATTCTGTTAGGTGAATTTCTTGTGATAACATTCAGACCCCCTCCAGCCTAATACTGGGTAGGTGCTTCGGAGATCCCTGAAGTTCTGTCCACTTAAAAAAAATACAATAACAGTTAAAATGTATAAAAAACGTTTGATAAATAATAAAGAGCACATAAAACCTATCAATAGTCACATGTCTAGTTGCGTGCCTGGCTGATAGCTTGTTGATTTAGTTCCATCTTATTCATTTTGTGGACAATAATGCGTCTTACAATTGAGCTGTACTGAAAACACAGCCTTAGGTAACGTAACCTCATCCCGCTCCACATTTTTGCCTTTACCAGATTATAAAGCCTAAGGTGAAGTGTATATGGATTGTTTCATTTATGTCATACAATACAGATGGAAAACAGGCTCTTGTGTAAATGTGTAGGATTTACTTATTGAGCCTGGACTGCTGTCAGCCCGCTATTACAACCTGCGGATTTATGAATCCCTCTGAAGCCTCACCAGCACAAAGACCAGTTCCTTTCACACCAGCTCAATTCTCCCTTTACCAGACTAACAATAGAGAAGGAGCTCGATTGTCCGTTGGGTCTCTTGTGTAACACAGCAATAGCGGACGAGGGAGAAGCTGAATTTAGGTGAAATCATTTTTGGTCAGTGGTCAGGAAGGCTGCTGTGTCAGAACTTTTTGATTTTGTTAATGAACACAGAGTTTTTGAAGTCTCGGAAGTATAAATATTAATGGATGTGCATGAGGGCCACGTCCTCAGAGTAGGAATGTGCAGGAGTTGAAAACCTCTAAGCTTAGGCTTTGTACCCTTGAACTTTAGTGTTTGCATGTAAAACACACCCATCTTGTCCCCATTAGAGCAAAGTCCTAATGTCTCTGCATGGGGGTGTCCACTTCTCTGCTGTACTTGATTGGTTGAAAATGAATTATATTTTGGCAGCAGCCCAATTGATGTGCTCTGTAGACGTCAATCATGTTTTTTGAGGCAGAGATTTTTTGGTGAGCTACAAACATTCATGGCATTGATTTATGAAATACCATAACTGTGAGTTACTTGTCAAAACTATTGTTTGATAAACTGGTCATCAATTCTGATACACATGTACTTTTGATAAAATTAAACGTACTAACAGGATATTCCATACTGCCTCCAGATATCACTTTTTTTCTTTTAAATTATGCTTTGTTTGAAAGAGAATTACACTTGTGTTGTACATTACCTTTCTATCGTCAAGGAACATTCCTGCAACTCTTAGGGAAATAAGAATGTGGACATAAGGATGTGGTTGAACCTTTTATTTGCTTTACCTATTAACATGCTATAAGTATTCATGTGCGAGCCAGGAATCTCTGAACATTCCAGCTTCACTCGGGGCTGATCTTAGAATTCTGTCTTACCCTTTACCATGCGAGTTCGCGTTGAGTTCAACCAGGGATGACAAACCAAAACCCATTTACCATATATATGTTATGTATTCCTGCTATATGTTATGTATTCTATAATCTACATATTGTTAATTTAAAATTTTTGGCAACGCTTTTCTAGGAATGCCATGTTTGCAAGAATCTACACATTCATTACAGATTATAATGCATTCATGAAGCATTATAAACATGGCTTTAAATACTTATCAAAAGGTATAAGACGTTATAGCCATGTTTATTATGCATTATGACTGCTTTATGAAGCTCTCGTCTATAACGCACTATAGATACCTGCTATCCTTAATTCTTATGCCGACCATTATAATGCATTATGAAGGCATGTCGGGGATCTATTCCTCTTAATTGTGGCCCCGCCGCTGTGGGAAAGTCCTGAGCAGTGTCTTAGGGCCAAAGCCTCATTTGGTTTCACAGTTGGGAACAATGCATAGTGTCTGTTCACATATTAAGTGAGCAGGATATAAGAATGGGAAAGATTTAGCCATTGTTAAGCTGTAAACTGAACAGGGTATAAGAACAGGAAAGATCCAGTTGCTCCAGGAACTGCCTGACCCGCCTTTCTCAATTGTCCATCGCTTTGAATAAAAGCTTCTGCTAAATTAGAACACGTTAACATGAGCCGTGCTTCTTATCCATCCCTGCGTTTGGGTCTGATAATAGTCCAATAGGCTATCCTTATTGTTAGCATTCCATGCTAAGCAGCAGCACAAACAAGCGACGTGAAGCTGGCAGTCTCCGAAACAACACAAGTGTTTTATATACAGTAGAAACAGGATGATTCACATGGCATCGTACCCCATACATTCCAGGGCGAACGCTGTGCGAGTGGAAGGGGCCAGACCCTCAGCCATTCTGCTGCATGTAAGACATCAACATGCTATGTTTACGGCAGAGGACAATTGAATGTGTCACCGATGAACAAAGGAAGAAAGGGAACATAAAATGCTAGACAGCCAGTCAGAAGACAGTAAGACTCTCTGAAAACCGTGCAGAGGAAGCAGAGTCCTGGTACCATACATCGATTGACTAAGGGAGGCAGTGATCTCATACTATA
>JAODLC010000085.1:7866626-7878488 GCA_026781145.1 Hippopotamyrus pictus | reverse complement strand
TGTTGATCCACCAGCTGCTCCCCTCATAAAGCATTTAAATAATCAGTGCAAATTTAGAATGACCAGAACCATTTCCTCTTTGATTAACTCATCTGCGACTGAATTAAAAATGTCACATTTGGTGATCAGTGGTCAGTGCTGTGTCTCACACTTCTGCAAATCCTACGCTGCCGCTGTGCTTCTGGATATTACATGTCCTCCCCATGTTCATGTGGGTTTCCTCTGCGTGAGAAGAGATTTCTCTTTTTCTACCTTTGTCAGGCCATCTGTACATTTGAAGAATGTAATTTGACAACAAAATATCATTTCATCATATCCCCCTGGCCAGTGTTACGGGTTTTTCTTTTTTTACAAGAAATGCACTTGATCTAGATGGCAGGCGTCTCTGGGTACTACCATCTGTGCAAGCAAGATGTTTAATGGTCTACTTAACCGTGCTTCTGAGGAGACTTACAAGTGCTGGTCATATAATTAGAATATCTTCAAAAAGTTGATTTCACTAATTCCATTCAAGTGAAACTTGTATAATGTATACATTCGTTCCGCACAGGCTGATATATTTCAAGTGTTTATTTCTTTTAATTTTGATGATTGTGACTGGCAATTAATGAAAACCCCAATTCAGTATCTCAGAAAATTAGAATATTACTTAAGACCAATACAAAGAAATGATTTTTAGAAATCTTGGCCAAGGTAAAAGTATGAACATGAAAAGTATGAGCATGTGCAGCACTCAATACTTAGTTGGGGCTCCTTTTGCCTGAATCACTGCTGCAATGCGGCGTGGCATGGAGTCGATCAGTCTGTGGCACTGCTCAGGTGTTATGAGAGCCCAGGTTGCTCTGATAGTGGCCTTCAGCTCTTCTGCATTGTTGGGTCTGGCATATCGCATCTTCCTCTTCACAATACCCCAAAGATTTTCTATGGGGTTACGGTCAGGCGAGTTTGCTGGCCAGTTAAGAACAGGGATACCATGGTCCTTAAACCAGGTACTGGTAGCTTTGGCACTGTGCGCAGGTGCCAAGTCCTGCTGGAAAATGAAATCTGCATCTCCATAAAGTTGGTCAGCAGCAGGAAGCATGAAGTGCTCCAAAACGTCCTGGTATACAGCTGCGTTGACCTTGGACCTCAGAAAACACAGTGGACCAACACCAAAAGATGACATGGCACCCCAAACCATCACTGACTGTGGAAACTTTACACTGGACCTCAAGCAATGTGGATTCTGTGCCTCTCCACTCTTTCTCCAGACTCTGGGACCCTGATTTCCAAAGGAAATGCAAAATTTACTTTCATCAGAGAACATAACTTTGG
The DNA here is from genome assembly GCA_026781145.1 of Hippopotamyrus pictus. Lineage (NCBI taxonomy): Eukaryota > Metazoa > Chordata > Actinopteri > Osteoglossiformes > Mormyridae > Hippopotamyrus > Hippopotamyrus pictus. The sequence continues at coordinate 7,877,174 of JAODLC010000085.1, read as the reverse complement.
ACCACTCAGCAGCAGTCCAGTCCTTTTTGTCTTTAGCCCAGGCGAGATTTTTCTGATGCTGTCTGTTGTTCAAGAGTGGCTTAACAGGAATACAACAGCTGAAACCCATGTCTTGCATACGTCTGTGCGTAGTGGTTCTTGAAGCACTGACTCCAGCTGCAGTCCACTCTTTGTGAATCTCACCCACATTTTTGAATGGGTTTTGTTTCACAATTCTCTCCAGGCTGTGGTTATCCCTATTACTTGTACACACTCTATTAATGTGCTTGGACACAAAGCTCTGTGAACAACCAGCCTCTTTTGCAATGACCTTTTGTGTCTTGCCCTCCTTGTGCAAGGTGTCAATGGTCCTCTTTTGGACAATTGTCAAATCAGCAGTCTTCCCCATGATTGTGTAGCCTACAGAACTAGACTGAGAGACCATTTAAAGGCCTTTGCAGGTGTTTTGAGTTAATTAGCTGATTAGAGTGTGGCACCAGGTGTCTTCAATACTGAACCTTTTCACAATATTCTAATTTTCTGAGATACTGAATTGGGGTTTTCATTAGTTGTCAGTTATAATCATCAAAATTAAAAGAAATAAACACTTGAAATATATCAGTCTGTGTGGAATGAATGTATACATTATACAAGTTTCACTTCTTGAATGGAATTAGTGAAATAAATCAACTTTTCGAAGATATTTTAATTATATGACCAGCACCTGTATGTTAAAAATCATCAGACAGACTTCCGGTTTGGTCATGGAGTGAGGTGTGTGAAAGAGGGGCTCCTGACCAACTTCTCAAACATTCCACTTGTCACATTTTTCCGAACAAACAAAAAGCTGTCATGGTAGCAGTAATCTTGATTAGGAGGTTTCAAGGCACAAAATGAGTAGTTCATAGCAAAAATAAGTTCTACACCTGCTACGAAATCTACGGTTAGTATCTTTAGTAAACTAGCCACGATGGCGACGTGTGTGTGCTGGTGCTGAAAAGGAGAAAAACTCAGCTGAGAAAAACAAAAGCTCATCCATGATAAATGTTTCAGAACTAACTAGCGCATCAGTATTGCACTTTGTCATTTGGAATGTAAAGGGACTGAACAGACCAATTAAAAGATGACGTATACTTGCTCACCTAAAGAAAATGAATAAAGATATAGGATTTTGGCATGAAAAACCATCGACAAATGACAGATCATGTGGGACTCAGGAAGTCATAGGTTGGACAAGTTTTCTATTCCCACTTTAACACAAAGGTAAGAGGAACAGCTATTTTAATTCATAGAGAGGAGCAGGTTACTTTATCCAGCATTGTTTCAGACACGCAAGGAAGATACCTCATTGTTTCAGGTTGCCGTTTTTATACTCCTGTAGTATTAATCTGCGTCTATGCACCCAACTGAGATGACCTACCTTTGTTCATAACATCATGTCTAAGCTTCCAGACTTAAACAGATGTATCATTTTTGCTGGGGATTTAAATTGTGCCACAGATCCACCTTTAGATCATTCAAACCCTAAAACATTACTCCAAAAGTAAAAAGGCCCAGGCTTTTCCTACCAACAACACTAATGGGTTGTTAGGGCCCATAGAGATTCTTCTTTCTGCAACACAGTGTTTCTTATGTACATCTTGTCACAAACTCAGAAGGTTCTGGCACAGGGACAAGGCATGGTGCAGGCAGGAAGGAAGGCGGATGATCCACTGGCAGCACCACAGGAACACAAGGCTTTACTACAGGAACAGAAAACACTGCGAATACTACCAAACCAAAGGCAGATGGGGAACAAAATACAAAAAAAAAAAAAACCCCACTGAGGAACTTTTAACATACCTAATACACATGAAGAACACCTAATGAACTATCATGACATACAACAACGAACTGCTAGGGAACAGAACTAAGGCAGGAACTTAAATACAGAAACTGAACCAGGTAACAATGTAGCAGGAGTGAGACATGAGACAATGAGCCAATCGGGGAGGGTGCAGAACAACGAGCAATCTGGAAACGCACATGGACCGGCACAAGAACAGGCAACAGGTGAGACTAATAATTAGCTCACAGAACTGGGAGAATCATACAGGGAACCTAAGATACTGAAAGAAACACAAGGAAACAGAATCTAACACTGGGGAATAACAAATATAGGTTAATCACAACCAAGGCACAAAGCAAAACCCACAAAATCACAGGAACTAGAAAAACTGATAAATGAAACCCCAGAGAGCAAAATACAAAAACAAAGGAGGGAGGATTTGAACACATGCGAGAGGGATTGACTAATAACCACATGCTCAGCTCATTGACCCTTTGACTACAGGGAGGACAGGGTGGCCAGTGACACCTGCTGGCCAAACGGGGAGAAGACACGAAAGACTGGGACAAATAGGTGCTGACCCTGACACACCTTTCCTATTCAAGGGTAGATTACATTTTTATAGAAGATAAGCTCTTGCCATCAGTAGCAAAAATAGAATACTCAACAATAGTACAATCAGATCATCAATTTGTTTCTCATTGAACCAGAGAGATCATCCCTTGTGGAGGTTAAACACTTCTCTGTTTGCAGACAAAAACTTTTGTACATTTGTATCAGAAGCTATAGATAATTTTTTACTAACATGCCTGATTCCATTTCTTCATCCATCCTATGTGAAACACTTAAAGCTGCAATTAAATGAGAAACAATTTCATATACTATAGCATATAATAAATGAAATAAGCAAGAACAATAACAATTATTCGATGCAATAGCTATGTTAGACCGACAGCTTTAAAAAACACTTCATAAGAGTTATTGAAAAAAAAGCTGGAACTTAAGGCTCAGTATGATCGATTATTAATAGACAGAACTCAACACTACCTGCTTTGGTCAAAAGGCCATTTTTATGAACAGGGAGAAAAAGCACGGAGCATTCTGGCTAAACAGCTACAATGTAAATCGGCATCCTGGCTAAACCCACAAATTCGCAACTCATATCAACAGCTGACAGCTAATCCCCAAGATATTAATGACATATTTAGGAAATACTACTCAGTCCTGTACACATCTGAGTTTCCCGGTGGTGATTCAATTATGCTTAATTTATTACATCAGGAGACAGCTTATAAGTTTCGGTTTCCCTGGATGTGGAGAAAGCCTTCGATAGACCCGAGTGGAGCTACTTATTCGCCCTACTTAGAAAATTTCATTATGGTCCAAAATTTTCTTCATATGTTAAACTGTTGTGCTCCTCTCCTAAAGCATCACTATCACTAAGTTAAAAGAAGAGACAATAAAAGCCATTTAAGCGTTTATAACATGCAATGGACATGGTATCACATTATATTACTGGAATAATACAAAACAATAAAAGAATAATAGGACAACAAATTGTCAGTCCTGATCAGGATGCCAAACTTCAAAAGGTTTCTGTCTGGTTTAAGGCAACAATAGCCATCAAATTCTTTGTACTTCCAAGGAATTTTTGTACATTTATAATAATGTAATAATTTGCAAAAAATATTCATATTTTTGTCATGGATCAGGGTGGATTTTGTGCTTGCAAACAATGGTTATTCCACCAAGTACTAAAGCATGTGTTCTAAGGGTTCAAATACTTATTTTCCTAGATAAATGACAAATTGGTTTGTAACTGTTACATAATGATTTTTTCTTGCTTGTTTTGTTAATAATCTATCTTTTGCTGTTGAAATAAACCTACCAGTGAAATTACAGACTTCTCATTTCTTTACTAATGGATCAACTTAAGCATTCAGCAGGGGGTCAAATAATTATTTCCCTCACTGTAAATCAAAACATAGGGACTAGAAAACTGATACAATTGAAACACAAGGGAACAAAATCTACAAAAACAGAGGAGGTGGGATTCAAACACATGATAAAGGGATTTGCAGGTAGCTGCAAGCACACGTTGAGCCCTGCGGCTGACAGGGAGCAGAGGAAAACACAAAGACTGACAGGAGGGACAGGATGGCCAGCGACACCTGCTGGCCAAACGGGGAAGGGACACAAAGGACTGAGACAACAGGAGCTGACCCAGACAATTTTATTCTGAACGGCAGTATATTTCCCGAAAGATCCTGTTAACAACATAGTTGGAAGCATTCGGTTCCAAATATGTCCATTGCTAATGCATTTTGCATTTATGTCGTATTGAGATGCGCCTAAAATTAAAGACCATCTTTGCAGTCTAGCTGCTGCTAGCGTAGGAATTCTAGTTTTGGAACCATGATTTTTGACTTGAGGCTTGTGCTCAGGTAGAAAGGTAAATCTTTGCCCACATAGGTATTCATGAAATTTAGTCACGCCAAAAATAATACCCAGAGCTTCCTTTTCTATCTGCAAATAATTCACTTCTGACTTAGCACAAATGATTGTCTTTCCCACTCCATCAGGTAACCTATGGAATATAACTGCACTGACTCCGTAAGGAGAGACATCACACGTTAGTACCTTTGGATCATAGTGCGTTAACACTGGGGCTGTAGCAAGTTTACATTTAGTGCTTTCAAAAGTTCTTTGACATTTATCTGACCAAACCCACTCTTTGTCCATTTGTAGCAACTTGGTCATGAGTGTTTTCTCAGTAGACAAATTTGGGTAAATTTGCTGTAGTAATTAACCATAGCTAAACAAGTTCTCAATTACATTACAGTTTTCGGAATTAGGGCCTAGTGGCCTCAGTTTTCTCTTTGATTGGATTCAAACCTTCAGGATCGGTCTCATGCCCTAGATAAGTCACCCTACTCTGAAAAAAATGCACATTTGTTCTTATTTACCTTTAAGGCACATTGGTCCAGTCTTTTTAACACCCTTTCTAAATCGTCCAGATGCTCTGTCGCGTCTTTACCAGTAATCAATATGTCATCGAGGGGGCATATGCTTCTGATGAGCCACACTAATTCTCAGGTAAATACCAGGAGCAGGTGTGGCTCATCAGAAGCCAGGTAGGATAGAAAACTTACTGGATAGTAGCTCTCCAGGACCGGAGTTGGTGACCCCTGTTCTATTCCCAGTGTTAACCTGCTACTGAGCTGTGTTATCTGTAGTTAGTTTATATTTCCCCTTTGCTTTTCACCCCTTGAGATCCTGCTATTTGTTCCTTCCCCGTTGTGTTCAGTTTTGCTTAATTAACTTCTTCTGTCTTGGAGCCACAAATCCATCGTCGCCCTTTTTCCTGCCCGTGCCATGAAAACTGCACTATAGCAATCATGCCTCACATTATGAAGTGCTTAAAAAGGCTAGTCATGGGGCACCTGAAAGCCAGTCTTTCCAAATCACATGACCGTCTCCGATTTGCTTATCTCCAAACCTGTCCACTGAGGCTGCCATATTCTCTGGCCATCAGCAATGGTGATGAGTCTGCATGCAGGATGGTGATTCAGCAGCTGCTGGACTGGTGTAAATCCAACAATCTGTCTCTTAAGGTGGACAAAATGACAGATAGTTGTTGACTTCAGACAGGCCCATGCTGCCCACCCCCTGCTGCACACTGTGGGCTCTGCAGTGGAGTCGCTCAGGAGCCCCTTGAGCTGCACCTTCCTTGGGCTGCACCTGCCAGCTGACCTCACCTGGTCCCTCAATACCTCCTCCTCTGCCAAGAAGGCAGAACAGCATCTTCACTTCCTACTGTAGCTAAGGAGGGCAAGTCTACCTCCCCCACCCTCACCATGTTCTACAGGGGCACCATCCAGAGTGTCCTGACCAGCTGCATCACTGCCTGGTTTGGGAACTGCAATGTCAGTGATCACAGATTATACATGTAGCTACCAAGATTATTGGGACCCCTCTGCCCTCCATTGATGGGATCTTTATGACATGTTGCACCTGTAAGGCCTCCAGCATCGTGGAGGATGCCTCCCACCCATCCCACAGTTTCTTTGTACCCCTTTGGCTTGGCAGAAGGCATCATAACATTCAAGGCAGTTCTGCCAGACTCTGTAACAGATTCTTCCTCATGGCCATCCGGACTCTGAACTCCTTGCTGCCCCCCTCCCCACAGATGTGGACTTTACACGAACTCTGCCATTCATAACTTTGTTACTTTATTGCCATTTGCAGCATCATTGCACTTTTTCCTGTATTTATCTTTAATATTTATTTACTCCTACGTACCACTCTGCTGCGCCATCATTGCCCATTTGAAACATTCCATCAGTTTTTACTTCTGCATTGTGTGTCAGTGTTTTTAATGTGTCCCCCACTCCTGCACTTGTCTTGTCTATGTACTCTATGCACTTTTTGTATATATGTAGCTTGCACCACAGTCCAGAGAATGTTATTTTGCATCACCGTATGCACTGATCTGAATATGGTTGCTGTGGCAATAAAACCCCATTTGACTTGACTATAAACTAAATGTACAAGCCCTATTTGACTTCATTATAAAATCTGTACATACAGCAATTTTATTTTTTTAAATTTTTATGAATGTAACTTACTGACAAAGATGTCACTGATCCAATAACCACTATTGGTATCGGGCCATACCGACAAAAAAAGCTGGATCAGATATCATGGTGGCAGGGGAGCAAGAAGCCGTTCAGAATTTCCATCAGAGAAAGGACTAACCTAAAAAATCATATAAACTCGTATAGAATTCTACCTCGAGTTATGATACCTGGGCCCAACTCTGAAACTAGTTGGTGCTCCTTATCTTACCATGCGAGAAGGATGTGATCCAGCTCTTCTGGAAACTGAAAAACCAGGAAAGCACTGGGCCCAGATGGTGTCTCCCTCCTGTCTCAAAGTCTGTGCTGATCAACTGGCTACAGTTTTCACGCAGATCTTCAACAGATCCCTAGAGCTGTGTGACGTCCCCTCCTGCTTCAAAAGCTCCACCATCATCCCAGTCCCCAAGAAACCCCCCATCACAGGACTGAATGCCTACAGGCCTGTCGCCCTGATGTCTGTAGTCATGAAGTCATTTGAACGACTGTTTTCCCACCTGAAGAACACCACTGACCACCTACTCGACCCCCTACAGTTCGCCTCCCGGTCAAACAGGTCAGTGGACGACTTGATCAACATGGGTCTGCACTGGATCCTGAAACACCTGGACTCCCCAGGGGCTTATGCATGGATCCTGTTTGTGGACTTCAGCTCAGCTTTTAATACGATCATTCCTGAAATCCTTTCCTCCAAACTCTCACAACTCCACGTTTCCTCTACCATCTGCAAGTGGATCACCAGCTTCCTGTCAGACAGGAAGCAGCAAGTGAGGCTGGGGGGCGTGTCTTCTGGTACACGGACAGTCAGCACTGGTGCTGGTGCTGGTAACTTATTGTTTGTATAGTGTCATTTATTGTCTGTGTACTAGGGAGTCTCAAGCAGCCGGAAGCAAATTCCTTGTGTGCCCCAGCACACTTGCTGAATAAAGCTGATTCTGATGTTCAAAGCTGGGAAGGAATAGAGGAACAAGGGGATGTTTCATCTAAGTGCACTAATTGGGTTACGAGTGGTGGTCAGTAATGAAGTAAATGTAATTTGTTACTATGCTTAAGTAGCTTTTTTGTGTATCGCTACTTTACTAAAGTATTTTTATTTGGGGAGATTTACTTCTTTAGCTCCACTACATTTCAAAGTCATATATCTTACTTTTTACTCCATTAAGTTATGCAGAATCTGTTGTTACTTTTTACTTATGAGAAGATAAATATGTAACAGGTGAAAACTAAGAAGAGCAGCAAGCATAGCGATTAGCGGCGCTTTGTTGTAACCTGTTGGACCATTGTTACTCCTGCTGGATGTAGCAACCCAACACGAACATATGGTTCAACATCAACAACAACAACAACAACAACAATCAATGCAACAATTTGCGAGTGACTATGCCGACATAAATGATGACGGAAACTCCTGACTCTAACTTGCCACGACACCCAGGGCCTTTTCTTAGTGATTTTTTTTAAGTAGTTGAAAAGAAGGATTCATTCATTTTTAAGTACCTTCTCTGCCTGCCTCAGCCCCACATCATTTCTTCTTATGAGAATTCTCCTTCCTATCTAAGGAAACACGCAGAGGTAAGGCATTTTCATTCTGTTGATCATTTTCTTTAATGAGTAACCTTAAAGTAGCTAGCGGCAAACAGTTTCATTGTGTTCGTTGTTAAAATTAAACGGACATTACCATGAACATGGTATGCATGGCTTGTTACTTAGCTAAGTAGGCTAGACAGATTGGTAACACAAAGCAGCAGCAGCAACTCCGTAGTACAAAACAACTAAATACTAGATGCTTGTTTGCCTGATCATTAACCATTTCTGTTTCATTTTTATTCTGTTTCAGAGCCCTCATGGATCATACATTTATTTCCACTGCCCAGCATTACGGCGATCTTTATAAAAACACTGTGCACTGTTTATGCACAACCACTGATTCACAATCACATATAAAAAGCATTAGTGAACTGATATAACATATTGTTCCTGATTTTGTTGAGAAATATATGACTAAAACACAGAAATATGTACAGATGTGCAGTCATGAGTGGCATGTGTCTTTCTTCTGAATTTATACAAACACTAGTTCCTATTATAGTAAATCTGAATTTATTTATGCAGAGACATACGGATGCAAAATAGTAAAGTAGAACTGATTTGTGAACCTGTGATTAATCCAAGGGCAGACTGGGTGAAGGTCCCAATCTTTAAGAAATGGGACTGAAGGATGTGTTCCAACTTTAGTGGGGTATGATCATGTCAATTAGTATGGTGCAAAGCAATTAAGCTCAGTGCTGTAGAATGTCATTTATAACCAAATAAAACTGTCACTCTGCACAAATATGTTCTTTGGTAGTTCATCTGGAATGGGTATAAAATCACAAAAGTTTAACCCTTAGATCCCTATTCATCTTTGAATGTTTTTCTATCAATTTGATTTCAGACTTATTGCATTGTATGTACATGAGTTATCCACATATGCACATATGGACACTACTACTGCTATGTCAAGGTTAGTCTTGTGGACTCCTTTTATTGCTTTGGCTTAAGATACTTTAGTATCTCATGAGCATGTGGTTAAAGACCCGTTGGTTTGTTCTAGGACAACAGGGGCCACTGGTATCTGATGAATGACACTTCAGTCACTGTCAGCGCCATCAGAACCATCCTCAACCAACAAGCCTTTGTGCTGTTTTACATCAGGTGAGATGTTTAGACGGTTTTGTGAGACCACAATGTGAGAACCTCCATCTTATATTCTGGGATGCATGGAGCTGAAACATATATTCATCTCATGGCGCTGTAGATCCCCAGACTTGAGAATCAGAATGAAACACAACCATTCTGGTAGAACACCTGGCCAGTCCTGCCCACGACAGAATGGGTTACACAAGGTCATCAGTGTCAACCATAGCAAAAAGTAATATCTCACTCTTGTTATTTCCAGCCACAGGTGGGATAATGGTTACATGGCAAATATAGACAGACTATGGTGATACAAGACAATATCAGGTTCCATTATAGATCATCTGCTATATACAATTGTCACAAATGCTGATGAAGCACTTTTTCCTTTATTTAAATATTAATACATAATTATACCTCAAGACACATTGGTACTTGTTAACTGTTACTACTGTGTAGATCAGTGGTTCCCAATCTTTTTTGGCCTGTGACCCCATTTTGACATGACACATTTCTGGCGACCCCATAGACATAGAGATTTTTGATCATGTTTGTTATACCATGTTGCAAATACAGAGTAGCCAGATTAGTGCACAAAGTCACATTTTACATAGTTAGGCGAGCTTGTCTTTACAAGGCTGAAGGTGATCCCGATCATTTTATTTGAACTCATTTATATTTGTTAGGGATGGGCCGATCCACATTTTTTCAGTTCCGATCCAATTCTGATACACAACTGCCGATACCGAGACCTGGTTCCGATACAAGAGCTCTTTTTACTTTGTTATACTTTTTATATTAATTTTTTTAAGCTAGTAAATACAGATGGAAAAAATGTATGACAAAAAATATTTAATTAAGCTACTACAAACATACATAATGTACTGTTCCACCTCGTTTGTACGTCATGTTTTAAGCGTTTTTGGTGCATTTGTAGTTCAATATGAATATCTTCAAGTGGCTAATGCATAAAATTTTAACACATTTTTTCTCCGTCAGCTCAGATACCAGATACAAGGCAGCCCCACTTGTATCACAAGCTGCAGCGAGTTCGCAAGACAATCCAGGTTAGCGACTCCCAAATCATCCATTACTTTTTTTGTTCTCACAGTTGCGTGTGCTTTGTTAAGTGGGATTGTCCATTAAACACTATTCCCACCTCTCAAAACTATTTTACAAAGATTGCAAATCGCTATGCTACTGGTTTCTGTTAAAAACGTAAAATACTCCCAGATCGTCACTTCTTATCTTACGCTCCCTGTACTACAAAGGGTATGAGCATGATGTCACAGCAGGCGGAAGTCACTGTAATCACACCCAGAGTAGGAAAAAAGACTGAGGGGCGGCGTTATGTTCTGTCGAAATGAGCTACTTTGTCGAATTATCCTACCATAGTGCTAATCGATAGCCCTAACCCTAACTCTAACC
>JAODLC010000085.1:7849445-7860205 GCA_026781145.1 Hippopotamyrus pictus | reverse complement strand
TTTTTTTTTAATCCAGTATCCATTTTAAAAACTATCGGTTAATTAATCGGTTATCGGCAAGTACGGACCAACCTAGCCATCGGTATCGGTAAAATTCAATATCAGTCGACCTCTATTGGGGATCATCAGAAAAAACAGGGAAAGGGTAAGGGGAGGACAAGACAACCAGGGAACAGGAAAAGGGAACACGAGACACAAAGGGATGTTTTTTATAATTTTTTTTTTTTTATATACATTTTATTCACAGACACTTCACAACAGTAGGTGCAACAGACTTTGGGAGTGACAGAGGCCAAAATAACAAAAACACATCTAACGAGCACAACCCAAACTAAACTAAACTAAACCTAAATGAAAAATGTAAAGAAAACGACAAGAACTAAACCTGACTCCCTAGCCAAACACACAGTAAACACCACGTTGCGCAAAAACAAAAAGGCAGTCACTCTGTACGCACCAAACCAAATACACAGCAAACACACGGACACAAAAGCACGGTATCCAAAAAGGCCGCAAAGGGAGTAATCGGGAGCTGGGCGAGAATTCAAAACCAGAAGAGCAGACAACCAATGTGACAGTATCAGAAAGGGTGAAGCCAAAGTCGGAATCCAAGAAACAAAAACAGTCATACACAGTAAGGCAAATGAGAAATCACAAGCAATCAATCAGAAAAATGAGGAAGAGCTCCCGAGGGCTGCGAGCGGTGGCCTTTTCTTCACAGACGACCGGAAACCGGAAACGGTGCTGCAGATGGGAGGCTTGGCCAGGTCCGGGGCAGAACTTACGGCACATACCCGAAACTTACGGCCTGTATCTCCCTTACAGCACGTACTTTCCTTACGACTCATAACACTTAAATACATTGGACTAAACACAACTAGAAACAGCTGATAAGAAGATTCCACATGCGGTAGATGAGGGGGCATGGCACACAAGAAGTTTGGTATGATCAGGGCATGAAAAAGGGCCTCATAATTGAAAATGAAACTGATATAGTAAATGAGTTTAATGATTATTTTACACAGGTGTTCACAGTAGAGAATCATGAGTAACCACTATTTATTACAAATATAGCATCGTCTATGACCAATATATGTATAACTGAGGCTGATGTGGTACAAAGCCTGGCTAAGCTCAAAAATAAATCGCAGGGCCCTGATGGCATCTTACCTATAATTTTAAAAGAGATGAGGGATATTATTAGCCAAATTGTAGATTACCTGGATTCAAATAACATTCTGAGGGATAGTCAACGTGGATTCAGGAGAGGTAGATCCTGTTTAACTAATCTGCTTGAGTTGTTTGAGGAAGTTATATGAGAAAGGGTCAAAAAGGTCTACGATGTGATCTACTTAGATTCTTAAGTTCTTCGATGATATCCCCCACAAATGGCTCCTGCTTAAGCTCAAAACAGCAAAGATTTTAGAAACCGTAGCAGCTTGGATTGAAAACTGGTTAACAGACAGGAAGCATCAGGTAGTTATTAGAGGCACAATGTCACAGTGGGCCTACGTTCAGAGTGGGGTACCACAGGGTTCAATTTTAGGACCACTATTGTTCTTAATTTAAATTAATGATATTGACACCAAAACATACAGAAAGCTAATTCAATTTGCAGATGACACCAAGGTGGGTGGTCACAGATCTAGCAGCACGGAGGCAACAATAAGATCTTGATTTAATTAGCGACTAGGCTGCTATCTGGCAGATTAAATTTAATGTAGATAAATGTAAGATAATCCATACAGGGAGCAGAAATATATAGTACAGATATTGTGTGGGTTCCACTGAAATAAAGTTAGCTGATTATGAGAAAAACCTTGATGGTTGGTATGTTGATGCTTCCATGACCCTCTCTAGCCAATGTGGGGAAGCAATAAAAAAGGCCAATAGGATGCTGGGTTACATCTCTAGGTGTGTGGAGTTTACATCAAGGGAGGTGATGCTACGACTATATAATTCCTTGGTAAGACCCCACCTAGAATATTGTGTGCCGTTTTGGTCACCATACCTTAAAATGGACATTGCTGCCTTGGAAAGGGTGCAACATAGGGCTACAAGAATGATTCCTAGTTTTAGAGGAAAGTCTTATGAGGAGAGATTAGCTGAGCTGAATCTGTTCAGCCTCAAACAAAGGAGACTAGGGGGGGCATGATCCAGGTATAGAAGATTCGAACAGGTCTGGATGCTGTTCAGCTAAATGGCTACTTCAATATTAATTTAAATACTAGAACTTGTGGCCATAAGTGGAAATTAGCAGAAGAACATTTTAAAATGAATTTGAGGAAGCACTTCTATACACAGCATATAGTTAGAATACGGAATAGCCTCCCTGTTAGTGTAGTGCAAGCAAAAACCCTGGTTTCCTTTAAATAAGAGCTAGATAAGATTTTAACAATTCTAAGCTATTAGTTGAGTTCTCCCAAAACGAGCTTGATGGGCCGAATGGCCTCCTCTTGTTTGTAAATGTCTTATGTTCTTAATAGCAAATTGTATTTAATAGTGATTTTTTTCAAAATGGCATTGTTGGTGGAACTCATTCCAGGTATTAAGTTAGATGTTACAACTGGATGTAATGTATAATGAGAAGAATAGAGGGGTAGTTTAGACAAGACAATGCTTAAACAAGAGGAAGAACACAGGATCTGTCCTCTATTTCATTGTGGACTGTCTTGGGGTCCCCAAGGACTGGGATGAGAAACATTGCTCTATCTGACACTGGATCATGTCTGGTGAATGAGCCCAGCGAGTACATTTGTGTATGTTAGCTGCCCAGTCAGAATACATAAAGTTGCGACCTGTTTCTCTAAACCGAGTACTGCCTAATCCAGGGGTGGCTAATCTTATCCACAAAGGGCCGGTGTGTATGCAGGTTTTTGGGATAACCTATGGTCAGCTGTTCAAACCCAGGTATGAGGACTCTTCAGCCAATCAGTCCTCTAATTAGTAATCTTTTGCAGCGAAAACCCACATACACACCGGCCCTTTGCGGGTATGATTTGCCATCCCTGGCCTAATCTAAGGGTATGGCTTGCCCATGAGGAGGAGGAAATCATCTTATGCAATGTACAAAAGAATGATTTGGGCAAGAAAACTGGAACTCATTGGAAGTAGTATAGAAATCTTGGCATAACATCCATTTTTACCCAATTAACCATAAAGCCTAGGGAAAGATGTAATGTGGGCGATTAAGTTTAACTTAACTAATGAGGGAAGAAAGTTTTGACAATGCAATGAGGGAAAGGACTGAGTAACATAAACACCAACATATTAAAAGGTAAGGTGTTGGCAGAGAGTTGTAATGCCAAGTTATCGGAAAACATGTACTCTTGGAAAAAATCACTTCATATTCAGAAAATGTACCAAAAGGATGAAGTCTGTAATTATTGAGCAAGACATTTTGGGAGGCATACAGTAAAAACTCATCTGCAAATAGAGGAATCTTGTTGTCCAGACCATATCTGTGCATACCCTGTATCAAGGGTGTTCCCATAAATTTGGTATATTAAAAATTCAATAGCCAGATTGAATATCAAGGGACTAAATGGGCAACCCTGTCAAGTGCCTTTCATCAGCATAAAGTACTGAGACTATACCTGGTTTGTAAGAACAGATGTTTTTGGTGAGGAGTATACAAGCTAAATCCATGAGATAAAGTGATTGCCAAAACTAAACCTTTCCAAGACGAGGAATAAATATTCACATTCATCCCTGTAAAACGCCTTTTCTGAATCCAGGAATATTACCAATTTCGGGATATAAGAACATAAGAAATTTACAAACAAGAGCAAGCCATTCGGCCCATCAATCTAATTTGGGGAGAACTTAACAGCTCAGAGTTATTAAAATCTTATCTAGCTCTGGGGTCTGTACTACGAAGTGGGGTTACTGGCTTATCGGGTAACTTGTCGGATTTAAGGTAGTCTGGGCAAAATGTAAGTGAACGAATATGAAGTCCATTTAAACTGTGGTACCATACATCTGACAAGTTACCCCGATAAGCCAGTAACCCTGCTTCGTAGTACAGGCCACTGATTTGAAGGAACCCAGCGTTTTAGTTTGCGCTACACTAGCAGGAAGACTATACCATACTCTAACTATAAACGCTGTGTAAAGAAGTGCTTTCTCAAATTCATTTTAAAATGTTCTCCTGCTAATTTCCACATATGGCCACGACATCTAGGCAGGCAAGGGAATGGATGATGTTTGGAAAGATGTCTGATGTTTAGAAAAAGGAAGATGAAATTTGATAAAAGCTAGTTTGGTCATATGAGAGAACAGATGACCATAAGCACATGACAAAGAGCTTAGTGTCACGCCCCGATCGTGCCGCTCCTCATGTGCCAAGCCCCCTTGTTAACTTCATGTCAATTCCCAGTGTTTCACAGCTGTTTTCAATCATCTGTATTTGTTCGCTGTATTTAAGTCCACGTCAGAGTTTGTTTCCCTAGTTCTGTCATTGTAGTGTAGTGTTACGTTGTTGTATAGCTTCGTGTTGTTGTTTTTCCCCTTATGCCCTTACGTTTCCCTATTAAACCCCTTTATTTTACCCCGTTCGCTTTCCCCGGTCCGTGTTTTACGCATCGTGACACTTAGCTAGTATCTTGATATTTGAATTTAAAGTTTGGTTTATGTAATAATGAAATGTGAGACTACGAGGTATTATACCCTGACAAAATAAATCATTAAACATATCTAAAAGTAATGGGAGAGGTTAGGCTATGGGCGCAACGCAGGGAGCAATCCAGGATGGGGTACCAACCCATTGCAGGGCACAACCACACACAGAATGTTTTTAGACTGGGAGGGGAACCACAGTACCCAGATTAAACCCCACAATGACAGGGGAAAAACATGCAAGCTCCCCACAAATTGTCCCATAAGCAGAGACTTGAACCTTAATCCCAGAGGAGAGAGGCAATAGTGCTAACCATTGCACCATTGCGCCACCCAGAATGATTTGATTCAACCATTCTTGTTGAATTCACTGACAAAATATGGTTCAAAAGATAAATCTGTTCACAAATAGCACCTGACTAGTTTCTGCCTTACTTAGCTGTACACATACTCGGATAATGTAATCTCTAATTATTTAATATGTTGGATGTGTTTCCAGGAGGCATCCTAGATAGATGCCTGAAGCACCTCAACTGGCTCCTTTCCATGTGGAGGAGCAATAGCTCCACTTTGAGCTTCTTCTGAATGTCCCAGGTCCTCACCATATCTCTACAGCTGAGCCCAGACAATCTGCGAAGGAAACTCATTTCTGACACTTGTATCCGTATCATTCTTTCAGTCATTACCCAAAGTTCATGACCATACATGAGGGTAGGAACATGTATTGACCAGTAAATCAAAAGCTTTGCCTTCCAGCTCACACAGCGGCAGTGCATGCTGCAGGTCACAGCCAGATGAAGCCAATAGGACCACATGATCTGCAAAAAGCAATGAGCAAAGACATGATCCTGAGGTCACTGAACCAGACCCCCTCTTCCCCTTGGCTACGCCTTGAAATTCTATCCATAAATATAATGAAGTACAGCACAGAAACTCTTGCTCCGGTTATACAGGGACTTAATGGCCAATAACAAGGAACACCACACCCTATATTCCTACAGTCCACCCTCACCCCCCCAGGACCCCTTGAGGGACATGGTTGTATGCCTTTACCAAGTCCACAAAATACATGTATAATGGTTTAGGAAATTTCCATGAACTCTTATCCTTCTGAAGCTGGTCCAGCTTTCTTTGACAGTTTACAATGTAGTTTTATAAACGTAGGCAATCTAATTGCACATACACACACCAAACAAACTATATACATGGAGAAGCGATTTTCACATTCACAGTTTCTTGTGCCACTCTTGAAAACAGTTCCTTGTAAGCTGTAGGCAGAGTGGAACATCACACGCCTGACATTTCCAGGGAGTGTTCTGCCTCTTTCCATCCGCTCTGCACAGCATACAAGTCCTGCGACCGTATGATGCCACTTTGCTGACATCTAGGTGTGCCGAGTTCACTGGCACTGGTACATGTTCGGAATGACTTTGTTGTGGACACTTCTTTGCGCAGCCACACAGCTGCACAATAAGCTCCTCCATGAAGTCCTTGTGCGACATCGGCTTCTGCTGCACTAATGCTGACAGCTCTTTGTGTAAGATGTAGGCATTAGTGGCAGCAATGTCTAGGAAATGTAAAAACAGTTTTCTGTACCATTTCATACTTTTCTGTTGCGCTGAATAATACTGAATAAGTTGATCTGAGAGGTCAACACCACCCATATAAGTGTTGTACTCTACAACTGGAGATGGACAAGGAAAAGTCTTTGTAGTCCAGGTGCCATCTTCAGACTTCACTCTTCTCTGTACTTCATCCCCTTTGTAAGCACTGTGGATAGTGGAGCAGACAGATACCTCTCGTGTGTCCATCCACTTCACAAAAACTGTTGGACCATCCCGGATCCACCTGAATGTTCCTCTAGCAGAATTCTTGGAAATAGCATTAGATGTAGGGTGGGGACAGCCTTTCCTGTTGTCTCTGTATGTCCCACAGGCACCAACACTTTGTGAGAATAGGTCCATCAAAAGCTTCGGGCTAGTGTAGAAATTGTCCATGTACAGATGATATCCACATCCCAGGTAGTGACGATTCATAAGTGACATTACACTGTCATATGAAAGTCCTTGCCCTGACCGGAAGTCATTCTTTCCCGTGTACACAGAAAAATCTACTGTATATCCGTTGCTAGAGTCCGCAAGAACAAACAGCTTGAATCCCCACTTGGTAGGTTTCGCCTTCATATACTGAGTCATCTCAGTCTTTGCCTTGCTCGCTACCATTCTTTCATCCACAGAAAGGCTCCTGCGTGGCTGATAGAAGGCTTTGCAAGCATCCTGGATCGAGGTCATGAGAGGCTTCAATCGGAACAATCTGTCATGCTGTGGTGTCCCACGCTTCTGGTCATTTGCAGGGTCCTCATCAGGATCACTCATGTGAACGTTCCATGAAATTGTTCTAAACCTGTCCCTACTCATGACTTTCGACGGGAGAATCTGTGAAAAAATTGTGTTCTGTCGCCAGTGGTCCCTCATGTGGTCTAACTTCACCATAGCCATGTAAAAAACAAGTCCAATGTACCTATAAAATTCCTCGACAGAGACATCAGTCCATTTATACTTCTTTCCTTCAGCAATATGTAGGGCGGCGCGTCGGTTGGTATTCCTGCAGAGTGTCATCACAGCATCCATATTGAAAAACATCTTGAATAAATGCAGCGGTGTGTGACGATCCGCTGGACTCAACTGCACTCCAGGTGGTCGGGTAGGCTTGAACATCAAGGCAGGTGGACCCACATCAGCATCTTCTTCGGAATTCCATGATGCAGGGGACATGCGTCGTCGCTTCGAAAAAGGTGAACTGTATAACAAACAGAAAAAAATATGCATAAACGCACACGCTAAGATCATGCCACAGAATTTTTCACATACAAAACTGAATGCGAGTGCAATCTCACGTAAAGCCAGAAACACACACGCACACAATAAACATGGATTTTTTGTAAATACAATTTGGAACTGCTTTTATGCATGTACAGATCCATATGCTTCTGTGTGGATGTTGCCAAAAATATGTGATTACAACAATCACGACTGTTACGGTCCCAAACCAAGTTTCGGGAACAACGTAACATAAGACAAGGCCACAGACTTCGGTCTCGCAATCACTTAATATAATTTATTAATAATGCTAATTATCCACAACAAAACATTGACAGTTGCAAAACACAAAAGAAAGAAAAGAAAACCCTACCCTTACTTCATAAGAAGTACAAACAACTTGCCTACCTCCCAACCAAGGTCCAGAAGCAGACAAACAAATAGGTGTCTTCTGAAAAACTTACTATACTAACTAAACATAAACCAAAAGAAACCAAAAGAATTTAGCAACCCATCAAAGATCAACATCCCCATAAAGGTAACTTAACAATAAATACCAAAACTATCACAAAAAAAAAAGGTGCCAGTATGTCAGCCTGGGGTAAAGCCAAGGTGAGAGAGAGCCATCTTGAAATAAGGGTGGTCTTTAAGGCCCAATTTGACCCCAGCCATTACGTAATCTATCACCGTCCAATCGCCACCTACAGGACAATCTCAAACATACACCAAAAAAAAAAAATAAACAACCCCGTAACAATGACAGTAAACCAAAACGGCACTCCAGACATTATTACACACAACAAAAGAAAGTATGGATGCAACCCAAACTGTATTCCAGCCATTAGCACATATATAATATGACAACATATCGCATAACAATGACAATAACTCAAAAATGACAAAACATTAAAGCAGAAATCAATCACGCCAATACATCGCATAGCAGAAAAAACACTAACTCCAACACAAAACGCTTTGTGCTTACATGATTTCAATTATAGGATTTTTGCACTAAAACGAAAGTAGATGGAAACTGTACTGCTTTTCAACACTTTACAGTTCGGGAATAGCCACTTTTGCGCACCTTGCAGTCACGTGATCCAGTTTGACCGATGCTCCAGATACAGATCCAGCTTCATCTCTGTAAATGTTCGAAATATTGTGATTACAATACGACAACGGCAAATTAAAACTGCATTTCAAACATCAGCGGAAACGCAAAAAGACAGTATAGACACATATACAAAGCAGTTGTCACAATATATTGCTAACTGAAAACTTTATGTACTCACATGATTTCAATAAAAAATGTTGAATTAGGACTGCATTCGTGGAACGATGTCAGTATGATTTCTATACAATAGTTGCGCCAACACATTGCATAAAAAAAAACGTCAACCCAAAACTAACAAAAAATTATGTGCTTCCACAATTTCAATATTAGTCTTGGAATCACAACTACATCAGTGAAATTGTAAAATAGTAATCATGCTGACCAACTTCAGAATGAGTGAGTATAACTTACGATAAGCACGTGTACAGTAAATTAGATTTTATGACTTTACATACATATCAACAAGCATGGTAATAAAAATATACTTACTCAGAGAGGTCATCCACTGCTGGATCAAGCCGATCTTGAAAATAACACAGCTCTTCATCAGTATCACAGTCTTCGGTCGCAGATGAATCTTCACTTTCACTTTCTTCCATCAATCTACAATCAGCCTGGAGTGCCTCCTGTCCATTTATGCGAGATGTCATCTTACCAGTGAAATGTGTTCTCAATAAGTTTAGTTTCAAGCTGCATCATCCTTTATCGTGCTGTTGGGGATGTATCTGGATTGCGTCACACTTACCGATACAATGAGGGTGATTAGAATAAATTACCATGGATTTACCATGTGAATGCAATTAGCATATGTGGTAATGTGGCTATTTAGAATGTGAATAGATCTTCAAGGTGAGAGCAGAACTACATACCCCCAAAGCAGGTAAAAGAAGGGAAGGTGACTTGGTTTACTTTTTTGTCGATTTAACCTAATTTTAAAAACTCTACTTCCGACAATGTATGTTTTGAAAAGAAGATAGATTACGGATTTAGTCAGCAGACGGTTAAGCGGTGTGCTTGTAACCGAGTATTCATTGGAAGCTCAGCTTAGTTGAACTCTCTATAAAACTCCTTGACAGCATGTTTATTGTCACGCCCTGCTCCGTTCGATCCTCATGTGTGCCACGCCCACCTCGTTACTCCGTGTTTCTACCTGATTGTTCTCGCCTGTGCCTTGTTAGTTTGCTCTCTCTAGTGTATTTAGTCCTTGTCAGAGTCAGTCTTCCCCAGATCCGTCATTGTTTTGTCGCTTTGTTTGTGGATGCCTGCATCATTTCCTATTAAAGACCCCGTTTCACCCATCAGTCCGGCTCCGTTCGCCTGCTTGCCTGCTCGCCCGCACCGCGGATGTGACATTATAATGTGTTGTTTGCCTTACTTGTTTATCAATTTGGACAAAAGCATTTGCTAAATAAAAGTGTAAATGTAAATTTTGTGCTGTATTGAGATTCTTCTAATAACTCTGAAACTCTTATCATGGATACAATTATAAGCGGTCACAGTAAATTACAGTCATATCGCCCAGCACTATTTGAATCTATAACAAGTAAAACTGCTCACCTTTATCTTCTGGTCTTTAGCATCAACCTCCCCCTGCAGAACATTTATCACCTGAGTTTTTCCCAGCAACACCTCCTCCTTTTCATGGAGCTTCTGTTTCAGGGCCTTCAGGAGCTGAAACAAAATCAACCACATTCTCTCTGCAACTTGTATGACCCCCCCTCATAAGAACAAGCAACTGGATATGTTGACTGGTTTATGAGGAAAAAGGCAGCTTACCTGTTCCAGATCAGCACTAGCATCAGACTTTGCAGTCAATCTGAAGAGCTCCTGTTCATGAACGTGGTTTATTTCTGTTAATTTGTTGTCTTTCTAAAGAAAAATATATTTAAATGTTTGGATCTGAAGCATGAAACAATAAGCAGGATAAGGCTAATGCTGCACTTGATACATAAGAGAAAAAGTATTGTAAACACACACACACACACACATACATATTTTATATATATTTATACTACGGGAACGTTGAATGCTTGAATCTGATTGGCCGACGAACGTTCTGAGGTGTGCAATTATTTTCAGGGAAACGCACAGCGAACGTAGTTCCAGGCAGCTCTCTTGACCGCATTACAGTTTCATATCACTTCGCATAGTTAACTGTAATAACGGAAATTAGCATTTCTCACTAGCGAGGTAATAACAGCGCTGCATCT
>JAODLC010000085.1:7728971-7825846 GCA_026781145.1 Hippopotamyrus pictus | reverse complement strand
TCCAGGGTTGTTCCCTGCCTCGTGCCCATTGCTTCCGGGATAGGCTCTGGACCCCCCGCGACCCAATAGGATAAAGCAGGTTGGAAAATGAATGAATGTATGCATACACAATAATCACCAGAGATTTAGTTAACGGGTGAACAGATTTGTTCGGGCACCTGCTTTTCAGTACTATATGATCCTCCATCTGTATAAATGTGGCATATACTTATGTTTATTAAATTTGGTTAGCGGAGCACGCAACATGCTAATGTTTTGGTAAATCATGGAAGCGATAAGCACTGACATAGTGGTGAAGAAAGGGACAGCTCAACAGCCACAACATATATTCAAAGATGAGATATTGTGAATAAACAAGGTAAAAATGCACCTGTGGTGTAGTGGTTCCTTTTGCATTTTAAATTCTGACGCGTTCATTAAACATAAGGATAGGCCATATTTATGCAGATTACTAACTTTTGGGCGTCACAATAAGCCTCGCATTAATATTTTAGTCATACTACTAATCTGCTTATCAAATTGTTGGTGTAAGTAAATATCCGTATAATGGCAAAAATCCAGCGTCCGGATAAATTTTTATGCCCATCATCTAGTGATCTGGTGATTATTGTGCATGAGCAAAACATATTCCAGATGTGATATCATACAGCTCTAGTGGGTTGTGTGTTCTTAAATGTTGGATGTTATAATTATTAGTTGTTATAATTGCAATTTGTTGTGCTGGGACTCAAGTACAGGTGGATTAAGTGAGGTGGTGGGTCTTAACCCTTCTACGAAGATCAGACTTGGTTCTGGAATTCAGATTTCACGTGACTGGTTTAGTTTTAAAAAGTGGCTCAGTGGAGCTTATTCTGGTGCTTATACATAGTGTTCAGTTTGATCAGCCTTAGATCAATAAAGCATGTTTAAGAAAAAAGTTGTTCCCTCAAGTGGACGACCCAACTTGTCTAGAACCTACGGGGACAGTCTGTCCCTGGCGTATGTCGGCTCTGTGTGATTGGCTTTTTGTTTTTATATGAGAGAGTTTCTTGGATGATAACTCTGTGCACTGGTCCTTTTCCCCTTGCAGGTGTAACCTGCCACACTTCGACGTCAGCTGGCTCCACGTACCATGTTGTGGTTGCCGCACCAGGTCGGCTCCCTAACCCGTGACACGGTCTTCCTTCTGCTTAAACTCTTCCGCCTGTCGAGCCCCCCGAGCCCAGGCACCTGCATCAACATGTACGCTACCCGTTTCTACGGCGGTGGCGGAGGCGGGGCCAAACAGGGCCGACGGGCTGGTGTGGTGGGGGCAGGGCTGCCCATCCCTGAAAACCACCACCAGCCTCTAGCCCCTCATGCACATCTGACCACTCCGCAGAACTTCCCACCTGTCTATCAGGGACGGTTGGATGGGCACCGCACCCACTTCCAAGGTCATCACCACTATCACCCTCATCCCCAGCCTCACCCACCTCAGCCCCACTACCACCCCAGCGCCCACCTGCACCACAACAGAAAGAAGACTTGGAACTTTATCCACGAGAAAATGAGCTATGATACCTTCTTCACCATGAAAAGGTTGATCGATCGCTCACGCAGCGTGGATGAGGTGCTGCGCTGGGTCACGCAGAACCCCAGCAAGATCTCCTACAACCACTACCCCATCGCTCTGCAGAAGATCGGCCAGCTCCTGCAGCTACAGCAGGCCGTCGGTGTGACCGTGGCTGGGGTGGAGGGCGCCCTGACCCCCACGTCCGGAGGGACGGGCACTGGGGAGAGCCACTTCCGACAGGTTCTGGAGCAGCCGGAATTCCAGACTCTTTGTGATGCTATTGTAAGGGACTGCACCAAATTTGACAACTTCAGTATTGTCAACTGCCTCTATGCTGTGGCTGCGTTAGGTAAGATATCATTAGGGTGTAAAACCATGTTTCATTCAGGAAAATGGTGTCATGCTACCGTCCTGTTCTAAACGTGTATAAATCTGTCGCCACCCCAGGCCTCCCCAGTGAATCTCAGATAGTCCAGGTGCTGGAGGAGGAGTCACGGAGCCGCCTGTCCCAGTTCAACCAGAAGGACATCTCCATGGTGTTCAGTAGCAGCATGAAGCTGCATCCATCCAGCCAGCACCCACTCATCGAGTCCTGCTTGTCAGGCCTGGAGAAGAACATCGAGCGAGAGCGCCACCCACAGACCCTCTTCCTGTTGCTGTCCTACTATCGACTCAAATGGCGCGCCCTGCAGGCCGATGGGCATTCACCCGAACAGCTATTAGCCAACCGCAAGATACTGAGACTGGTAAAGCACACGCTCGCCAGTGTCAGTAGCGTGCGTGACCATGAGATGGCGCTGCTGGATGAGATGTTGTCTGCCTGTGCCCGTGAGGCCAGTAACAAGTCCCTGGAGCTCATCTTTAGCTCCCACCTCTTCTACCAGAATCGCCAAGAAAAGTTTGTCAGCAGTCTAGCAGGTAGGCTATATGACGTCTCTTCCCTTGTCAAGAAAAACCAGGACTACTGGGAGGGACTTTTGTGTTCTTAGTGTTAACTTTGGACCTGAACGAGCTGCCTCTTCTTAATAAAACACCATTCTTTGTCCAATTTTAGTTGGAGGGTTTTGCTTACATGTCACTTCTTGCTGCATGTTGTGAGCAAGATTAGATATGGATCGAATCGGCTACTTAGCATCAATGACCCTCTGTCTCCTGGGTCTTGTGACAGAGGAACTGCCTAAGAAGGTGGAAAGCATCACTCCTTTCACCATGGCGCTCATTGCCAAATACATCGCTCGCCACCGGCTGCGTGAGACCCGTCTGCTGGACACTATTGCCGACTTCCTTGTCAAGAAGGGCGAGTACCTAGACAGCAAGGTATGAAGGCTGACTCCTCATTTGTATGCGCTGGGTGTATCCTGGCAAGGGGGTAGACCTTCAGAAATGTTGATACCTTCTAGTCCAGGGGTGTCAAACTCTAGTTTGCACATTTTTGGGTTCCCTCATTTAACACACCTGATTCAACTCCTTGTGCTAATTACCACACAGCTCTAGAGCCAAATCATTTGTGATGGAACAGGGAAAGAACTAAACTACATAGGGCTCCAGCCCACAGGACTGGAGTTTGATACCCCTTTTCTAGCCCTTCTGCAGGCTTATGGTCATGTTTAACTTTGTCTCCTCCTTCCTTCGCAGGTGATTCAGAAACTCGTGTTCCCCTTCAGCCGGATGAGCTACCGACCATCCAATGAGGCACTGTTCTTCTCCAAGCTGGAAGAGGTGCTGGAGCTCAAAGCTCTGAGCTCCCCACTGGCCACCGTGAACATCCTCATGTCTCTCTTCCAACTGGGCCACTTCCCAGGCCTGGTGCTGCACCGCGTCTTCTCCTCCTCCTTCATTAGTAATGTCACTAGTGAGTCTGGCTCTTACTCCCTATCCACTGCTCCTGCCACAAAGCTAGTGCACTGAGCATTATATTTAGGGTTGTTTGATTCATAGAGATGTTCATCTTCGTTCAGAATTTGGTGGGCAGGGGTCCTGTGAGGAGGAACATAATTGGATTGGTCTGGGTTGGGGGCCCGACATGGTATACTTTCATGGGACCCATTTTGGGGAGCACCATGCCGCACTGCACAGGTTGGTTTTCACAGGGAGCTTTGTAGTTCAGTCAGGGCAGGTGGTCGCAGAGGAGTAAAATGTGATGGTGGGCTCCCCCCACTCGAAGGCTTGGACAAATTACCCATGTGTGTAAAATTGTATTCACAGACAGACAGATCTAGTCCCTATGAATCAGGCTTCCAATAACAGTGATCTTGATATTTCCAGTGTGATAAGGTGGGGCAGGTTCTGGAGGTCCATGTCCGCCACTCACCACCAAACCCCCCTCCCCGATCCACAGATAGCCCGTATGCCCTGATCGTGAGGCGCTACCTGTCGCTGCTAGACGCCGCCGTGGAGCTGGAGTACCGCGATTACGACGGGCCGCGCCTGCAGGACGCCCACAAGGTGCTCATGTTCGACCACGCGCTGACGGCCGACGAGGTCAATCGCAAGTACAGGTGGGATGCCGCTCCCTTCTTGTTGTGAGTGCCGCCGGTGCTCTGGCACTTCCTCCCTAAACGCCTCTGTGACTGTGCAGCTACAAAGGGCTGGTGGCAGAGGCCTTACGGCAGCTGGTGGGGGAGCATGGATACAAGCAGGACGAGGTGCTGGCCCCCGGCTATTATACAGGTACGGGGCCCCCACCGAAGGGCGGCCTATCCATACGCGATCACGAACCTGAAGGAGACAGTGGTCACTATCCGTTCTCAACGGGTGCAGTATTCGATCACTTAAGGTAACGAGAATGTTCTGTAGGATTCAGGACCAAGATTTAATCCATGTAGTAATATCACTGGACAGACTATATAGAAGGAGACTGACAAACCTCACGCTGAAATATTACTTTAATATTAATTTGCAGTTTTTTATATTTATATGTATAAAATTTGCATGCAGGATTCTGTACACAACTGTTCATAGGTTCTCTCTTCATGTTTTCAGATTTCCTGTTATTGGTCAACAGCTCTGGAAGTGTTCTGCCAATCAAGGCTGGGGCAGGCTCCCTGGGGGTGGGCGTCACTGGGACCATCCCCCCCAAGTCCCCGGAGGCCCAGGGCTCCTCTGTGGCCAGCCTTGCCTCTGACTTCCAAAAGTTCTCCCCCTTTGTCCAGCTGGAGGACGGCGCCGAGAAGAGGACAGGGGATGAGCTCGCGGCTTCCGAGCCGACCTTTCTTCCACATCACATGAGGTCTGCGGCCCCCAGTGCCACTGCCGCTCAAAGAGGGGCCCCGAATGGGGGTGGGCCACTCGACTACAGCCCTTACTACTCCTCGTCGGATTACTACGCCAGCCTGGCAAAGGAGCAGTCCTTGGAGAGTCAGGACAGCTCCACCCTCAGCAGCCCCTCTGATTGCCTGACACAAGCGGTTCCCCAGGGTACGACCGGGGGGGTTCCCTCCGACTCCCTCTTCCAGTTCTCTATAGGCAAGATCCTTGAGGACGAAGGAGGCACCGCAGAAGCAGCACGGACGGCCGACCGTGAGCTTCCCGCCTTCTACGAGGGGGTGCCGTACCCCGATGGGGGGCAGGGGGGCATCAGTCCTGCCCCGCCACTGCAGCCTCACGCCACAGGCTGTCTGGAAACGGAGAGGGTGTCACGGGAACAGGAGCAGGTTAAGAGGTGAGTGTCGGCAATCTTCGAATCTCGGCGTGGTGAGGATTTGCCCCGTGACGCCCAGCGTTCGTATGCATTTCCTTCCGCGTGCAGGGTGGTCATGTCTGTGAACGACAAGTGGCACTACTGCCACAACTCGGACGTGCTGGTGGGCTCCCGTGCCATGCGAGACCGGCACCTTCAGCTGCTGGGCTACGTTATCCTGCAGGTGGGTCAGCTGCAGGCTCCTCTCTCCCATGGTCACTGTACACCTGTGTACCCTATTTTTGGGCAGTCCGTGCATTTCTGAGAAGGACCTTGTCCGGTATTTGTTTTAGAGCTGTAGATGTGAACATTTTGACGCCAGTGGTGTGTGTGTGTGTGTGTGGTCCAGGTATACCTTACCTTGTGGGGACCAATTGTCTTTTTTTTTTTTTTTTTTTTTAACCTTATGGGGACCAGTTTCCTGTTAAAAATAAAAATTTGTGTCTGCAATGAAAAAACTAGAAATCCAAAAATGTATTTTGTTTGGTTACTTATGGTTAGGGGTTAAGGTAGTCAGCATTAGAATTTTTCCCACAGAAATGAAGGAGCGGTCCCCACAAAGATGATTACACGACTGTATGTGTGTGTGTGTGTGTTTATGTATATATTTCTTTGTGGGGATCAAATGTCCCCACAATGTGATAAAAACCTGTCATTTTGATGTTGTGGGGACCATTTTCTGGCCCCCACAAGTCGCAACTCAATTTTAGTCAAATTTGTGACTGTAATCAAAAACCTAAAAATGGTAAACATTGTTTGGTTACTTGTGGTTAAGGCTGGATAGAGGTTAAGGTTATCATTGTTGGGATTAGAGTTTTTACCTTAGAAAAAGATATGAATACAAACGTGTGTGCGCGTGTGTGTTTGCGCGTGCGTGTGGGTGGGTCTGTGTGTGGGTGGGTCTATGTGTGTGCGCGCGTGTGCGTGTGTGGGTGGGTCTGTGTGTGTGTGTGTGTGTGCACTCTGACACCAAGCTCTGCCTTTGTCTCTCCTACCAGTTGCCCTACCTGGAGCTGGAGAAACTGAATGGCATCGAGGAGGTTAAGCGGTACCTCAACAAAAAGCTTCTGGAGCTGCACTCATGACAGCAGCAGTGGTCAGAGGGTCGCGGGGCCGGTGGCTGTGGGCAGGCCTGGCAGGGCTGCCCCAAAGATGATATTTTCTGTAATTGTTCCTAAGTCCCTTTTTATATCCTGTACTTAAGAAGTTGTGACGCATGTCAGGTACAGTTCAGGGTTGGAACAAATATTCTGCCGTTCGGCAGGGTGGGGGGAAGGTAGTAATAGGGTCTGATGGCGAGGGGCTCTGGCTGCAGACTTCGTATTATTTTCAGTAACTGAACTCTATGGTCATTGGGGAATTTTGGGTTAAGAATTAAGCAAGGCTTGTTAATATTGTTTTATGATACTGGTGTACCAATGTGGGAATGTAGTTGTGAGGGTAATTTGGTATGCAGTACTCTGGAAGTTTAGCAAAAAAATACTATACAAATATATATGTATATTATATTTTCTATATGCTGTAAGAAGAGGTTTCAGTGCAAAGCAATGCATGCAGTGAGACCCTTTTTGGCCTAGTGCTGATCCGTGTGGACCCGGCTATGGTCCGATTACATCCCACGTTCACGTGCATTACTTTAATCCTGGGCGTTCTGACTGTTGGCAGTGATTCTCAGAGAGCAGTGAAATCAGACCCATCTCAAGATGTAGGTCTTCCTACATCTGCCTTGGATCAAACATGCCAACTGTAACTCTAATAATATTTCTCGTTATACTGTCCCAAAGAATGCCTGTTCTGTTACTTTTGCGATCTCCGCTGTATACTGCTGGGTGTATACATGCTGGGTGAGTCATGGGGAGGGTGTCACTGATGGGAATCATTAAAATCAAGGTGTACATTTCAGTCACCTGCATTTTGCCTCTGCCTGGATATCAGGCTGATCGTAAACCTGGAGGAGGACATGGTGTTTCTGTCATGTGTCATGTGGTCGTCCCGTAAGAGGCCTCACTTACTGTATGGTTTGCCTTTGCACTTTAACAGAACCAGCCTATTTTGCGGAGCTGAGAGAGAGCAGTAATTTATTGTTGTGGAACGTGTGGGAGGCAGATGGTATGTGTGTGTGTTTGGGGGGGAAACGTGGGAAGGAAAGTGGGAGCGTTTGTTTATACATCCAAGTTAAAATGTCTATATAAAAAAAAATTAAAAAACCACGGGAAAAGTCTCCGGCTTCTCCTTGAATCGGTGAAGCTCCTGCACACTGCTTTTCTCCCCAGCAGCTATCCTTAACTGTGGCTATCTTCATAGAGTGAAGGACTCCTGGTACCTGCCTTTCTGCTGAATGTTGCGTTTCATCTGTTTTTGGCCTCAAGAACCATCATTTCATCCACATCCACATCGAGTTTTTGGGATCCCGCTCACGTTCAAGCATAGAAGTTTGGCTTATATTCCCAAAGAGCAGATGTAGCTCCATAAAAAGGATTTACATGGATGAGGAAGAGATTGTATGATGGTGATGCCATGAAAATCAATATAATGCTGATAATTAGTCTGTTGACTGAACAGCATGTGAACATGATAAAGAAACCACAATATTGTGGGGAAAATGCACAGGCCATACAAGAATCACGCACAAGGAGATTGTGAAGGAACCTATTTCTGGAATGTAAGTGTACCTCATGACAGCATAAAGTGATTGGTTCTTTGGTCCAATGTGGTATGAAAATAACTGAAAGACTGAGAGCACTAAAAACTCACGGGACAGAGTGAATGCCAGCCAAAAACCAGAGAAGGGAAGTTCTCTCCAGCTCTTTAAACTTCTTGGTGAGGTCCAGATTGCTCATCTCCATATGGATCATGGCATGCTTGGTCCTCTTCTCCATGAAAAGGTGGAAGTGTCATGGAAATGGACAGTGTTGAGGCCGTGCAGATCTCGTGTGTACATTCATGCAGCATGGAAGATGTTGCATACTCTGCTGCTACCTTTAATTCATCAAGTCTTCCTATGTAATTAAATACTGTATTCTCTTAAGTCGGTTTCAGAGGTTATCCACTTCAAACTTGATTATATTTATTTATTTAGCAGACTTATCAAAGCGACATGGATGAGAAAGCAGGGTTAGTCAGTCGCTGGAAAAATTAGGGTTAAGGGTCTTGCTCAAGGACCCAATGGTGTCATCATGTTACTATCCGTTGGATTTGGACTGGCACCTTGAGTCACACACCACATCTGATCACTAAGAAAAACCTGCACTGGCAGTTAAAATTGAATAATCATACCAAATATCACGAATTACAGTGAAAACTCTACCCTAACTCCAACACTGACTGTAGCCCCAAACCTAACCCAAATTATAAGCAAAAGCCCGACTGCAATCTTATCCTAAATCCAAAACAAACTGTAGCTACACCCTAACCCTAGTACCATCTCTAACCCTTACTATAATCCTTACTGTATTTCCATCCCAAACTCCAATGGGATACACCTGCTTGTGGTGTGGAACTTGTATTCAAAAAAAAATTAGCAGAGATATATCAACACTAGTTTAACCAAAAAGCTAATTAAACTAGGCACAGACAATTCAGCAAAATACCTTTCAGCACAGCCTCTGCATGCTAACTCTAATGACAACACATTAATGAGCATACAAATATTTACACAGAAATTGTGTGACATTTAAAACTTCCATTTTGCTACCTGTATGAGTGATATGGAGGCTCCAGGAGGTTTCCTTTCCTGCTATTTTTACTTAATTGGCACCTGCTCCATTACTGTCTGCATGTGAAGAGGTAAGACCAATGTGCGATGTCCTCCCATTATATGGTAAATTTATAGTCATCTACTAAGTATATGATTAAAGTAACATAAATATACCATAGCAACGTCTATTACGTTATATTCCAGTAATGTCCTCTGAGACATTTGTCGTAATTCTATGGGCCACATGAATTATTTGACTTGCCGTTGTAGCAATCGAAGAGATTCTGTTCACGGACAAAATTTTCTCACATTTTGCCAGAGCAATACAGAAGATTTTTTCTGCGATACTGAGAGCTACTTCACGGGTACTGAGCCATACCAGTTTGAAACGCCCTCCTAAACTTATCTAAACTTCATGTATAATAAACATGTTTTAAATTTTTTTTTTTTTTGGATATTGTCATTTTCAAATCTACATAAATGCAAATGTGATTAAAGAAGAATAGCAACAGGATAAAATTAAATTATCTTGTCACGCTGCTCACTGGTGAGTTGTGCTATACTTAGAACAGGTCCGCGGGCGACTCGTGGTCCTTGGGGGCATCCTGGTGCCTGCGGCACCATGTTGGTAACCCCTGCGCTAGAGTTTCAATTGATTACCTTGCTCTTTAGTGAATCCGGTAAGCCCTTCCCATTCTCTCGTTACAGGCAGCCCTGCCTGGTAGTAGTTCAAGTTCTGCTCCCTATAATAATATAAACATTTGAATTAGCAGGTAAAAAGATATTTTACCGCTAAAATCAATTCTCAAAGTGAAACACTGATATAAATAATCAATATTTCAGTATTGAGCCACACATCCTTACTCTACACTGCCCTAAAACTCTGGTACCCTTAAACAGGCACATAGATTTACTGCTTTGATATAACTATAATGTAAATGGATTTGTCACGAGTCACCAACGTGACATTTATCACAGAACTTTTAGTAATCCCAAATAATTTGATCAAAAACTAAGACAGTATTGTCTTAAACCTAAACTGATCTGTTTTTGAAGCCAGTGTATCATTTGTGTTTGTGCAGACTTACCAAGGGTATGATAAAAATACAGCATTTCAGTATAACCTGAAATTTCATAAGAATGGAAAACATTAACTACGATATTCTGTAAGACAAAACCAGCAGATAGCCATTCACATAAAAAGACCAGTAGCAGTGTTTTAAATATAAAATTTAATTTTTGATCAATATATTTGAACAGAATTTGTACAGAGGACAACATAACACCACCACACATTTTGAAGGCTGACTTCATAAGAGAAGAAAAACAGCGGTCATGCGATACTCTTGACATTCTCTCCATATTTATACCAAGCATACACACTGTTCTTAAATCATTATCTCAAAAATAAAACCACTGTCATGGATATTTCAGTACACCAAGCTATGAACAGATAGTGAGCATGAAAAACATCTTTCTCACTGGTATGCAAACCATGTGTAGATGTAGACATATTTGACAACTTTGGGTACTACTTAGATAATTCATAGTAGAACTAAAATGTGATGTTCGGGTCTGTGGAGCATAGAGGAGATACTCAAAGCAAGTTAATGCTCAACAGGGTTTGAGAATACAAACAAGGCTCTACATAACATGTAGTTGGGCTTTACTGGGCTCATACCTTTCATGGTGTACTGGAAAATGCCATATAGACTTGGTTACAAAGCAGGCATTTACAGATTTAAATGCTGGCCAAACCTTTACCTTGTACTTTGCAAACATATCCTGTTGTGACAGTGAACTTAAGTGTTTTCATTCAGAACTGGAAGGGTGCCTGAAGGCAACCTAGGACAACTTCAACATCACAGACTAAATGCAAGACACCCATGAATGTGACACTGCAGGAGAATGTAACAGACATGTGTAATCTGCTTACTTCAGCCGCTGAGCAGGACACACCAGATCAGTGTTTCCCAACCCAGTCTTCGGGGACCCCCAGACAGTCCACATTTTTGCTCCCTCCCAGCTCCCAACACACCTGTACCAGGTGTCCAAAGTTGTTGACTGTCTGGGGGTCCCCAAGGACAGGGCTGGGAAACAGTGGCTGAGATGAAACCTGAACTTGTGCAGCCCGGAACGTCCCCTTTTTGTCCCTGCTGCTTTGATTTGATCATAGAATGCGACTCCAGGTTTCTGTTGAACTAGCTTTAGTGGCCCTAACTACGAACTAACTTTGAGAATAGGGCTCCAAAGATTAGAGGTGACCCTCAGTGTACAGGCAGGGAAGCCTTCACTTAATCTGCTACGTGAAAAACATCAATTTAATTCAAAAGCATAGACATTTATTTGAATATGTAAATAAATCCCCACCCCTCAGTTAATACAATGTTGAAAAGCAGTCAAAATTGGTGTCCAGTTGTAGTGTGCAACATGTAGGATAGATCACGTTTAATAGGAAAATATACTGACAAACTGCTACACGTAAAATGAATTTGCGCAGTTCTCATTCTTTGTCAACCACAGTTTAACACAGTTTAAATGCTAAAGGGAGGTTGTTTAAAGGTTCGTCCCAATTCACGCGGACTGCATCATTTTATAAAAAAGGTAAAGCTGTAATAGATGAATGGTTTCATATGCTGAAGGCACAATAGGAAATAATAGCAAATAAGAGCCATTCCTTCCTTCATACAGGGATCGCCTTTCACACTGTGTGTAAACTGCAGCATCTAGTCCTGCCTCTGGCAGGCCTCCCTTGAAGTTGCTTCGTGCCTGTCCACTCCATACAGCCAAACTTCTCATTCCACATTTTAGAAGAAATATCGGACAGAGAACATAAGAGCCACCGTCCAACACTGGAACTCCCCAGTGACCAGGAATCTCCATAACGTCCAGTTTAGTTAACTTTAAATGTCGGTGTCAGCCTTGTCTTGTAAACCAAGTAATAAAGAATTAAAAAAAGTCATCACAGGTAAGTAGTCTCACACTGACTAAAATAGCGGTGAGGCACCCAGTTAAAATTCACAACTTACTATAGTAATATGATTAAAAAAAACACTAATTTGTCAGGATCATTGAACACAAATTGGAAAGAATACAAGTGAAAAGTTGCAGTGAGAGCAGAAACAGGACCTCGGGCATCATGATATGCACGCGCAAAACAACGAAGACTGACCAGAAATGTGTTTGACAAGATGCAACGTGGAATTTTGCCTTTGGTTCTATAAGCGATGGAAGAGACCGACTTGTAAATCACAGAAGATCAAGGGTAGCTGCGTATGAGGCAATGACAGCTGCTTTGAGACACAGTGAGATGCAGCTTTTTTTGGTGTGGTGAACTACAGCATCACTCAGCCTAACGCTACTTTAAGTAAGGAGAATGTTAAAGCTCTGTGTAGTCGTTATGTACACCAAATATGAACACGACCACGTTCACAGGCATTTTAAAAGAGAAATTTCAGCTTCTGTTTCATCTGGTCTAATCACTGAATTATTCAAGAGATAACACCTGCAGGGTGATCTTTAACCCGGACTGTGCTGACTCCACAAGCCAGATGTTAATAAACAATGAACCACAGTCAACTTTCTGTGCTGAAACGGACTGCACAGTGAGCAACTGGAAATCATTGGTGCAACCAAAGAAAAGCTACAAAACAGCTGTGAGAAAAAAGAGTAACAGAGCAGAGTCTGAGCTATCCCAGCACTTTGTGACCGAATACCATGTCTAGGTTTAATGCTGGGAAGGACAGAACAGATACTTGGACACCACAGATGATATAGGGAGTTTCCAGATAAAAAGAAGCTAATATATGACGGTTGACCAAAAATGTTGCTTTTTTGAGATTATTCATACCTATCACCACATGTGGAAAAATGGGAGGAATAAAAGAAAAGGAAACGCCAGCATGGGTCATGTGTGGGCGTCCATGAGGAAACTGCCAGGAAAACAGGTGACCTGTGACCCCTCAACCATGTGTTACTGCTTGGCAGTTTAAATAGTGAATCTCATAGTGTGACACCTGAACACCTGGTTCCCATGCCAGCCACCTTAACCCATGTTTCTGTTAAAAAAAAAAAATG
This sequence comes from Hippopotamyrus pictus, assembly GCA_026781145.1. Taxonomy (NCBI): domain Eukaryota; kingdom Metazoa; phylum Chordata; class Actinopteri; order Osteoglossiformes; family Mormyridae; genus Hippopotamyrus; species Hippopotamyrus pictus. Next base: position 7,812,859 of record JAODLC010000085.1, on the reverse strand, counting down.
TTCGATGATATAAAATCAGAAACGGTGACATTTACAAATGTACACGGGCGGGAGCATCTGGCCGCTGCCCTTCTGCCTAACTGGAGGGGCGTCTCACACCGGCATGTGCATTTCCGTGTACTCATCCTGCCCCTCCTTTTCATCAAACGTTGGCTCTGCCTCATCTGAATCCAGCTGTAACACAACCACGGAGAGGTTCATCAAACGGGGTCGGTCTGGGTTAAAGGAACGCTTGTCATGCTGTGCATGTGCACCCCCTTTTGGGTAACTTACGCATTGCATTTCACGTGTAGTGAAAATCTGGGGCAAGAGGAACATCTTGAGTGGGACTGTGAGGATGAGGACGAAGGGGAAGGCCAGTGAAGCCACTGTTGACATCACTGCCCAAAGCACTGCCAAGCAAATCAGCTGGATGCCTGTGAAGAGGTGCATACGCAAGGTACGGACCTGGAGAAGGAAGGAAAAAAGCGAGTCCTTATAAACATGAGACATGCTTTAGAAAACTCCAGCAAGAGAGTGCAAATCAAATTAGTGGGTTTTCAACAAGCAGCACTATCAGACTATTTATGATGTTTATTTACGATGATACTTAGGTAATATAAAATCCGTAGCTCTCCAGGTACCTTTCTCACGTAGCTGTGATCAGGGTGGTACTTTGGGGGCATCAGCAACAACATCATGCGTTCAGTGAGCTGGATGCCGTTGAGTGACATCACACCCATGTAAAGGAAGATGCCGAAAAGCACAGCGATGGGGATCTGGCGCAGGAGGTCACCAATGACAATGGACAGGCCTGCGGAGGCAGGGGAGACACGGTGTGATGTCAGATACCAGTATGTGGGACAGGCGGGAAAGCGGAGGGAAAAGAGTGAGAGCGGAAGAGGAGAGAAAAGGCAAAAGCCAAAACTCCAAATTAGTCTCCGTGGACCTACCCACAAGGATGGCTACCAGGAGCCCAGTCACCCTTTGCTCCTTGACCTCCTGGATGCGGGGTTTGTCTCCGGGGGCGACGGCTTTGCTCATGACGGTGAGGGCGTTGACATGCGTGACCGACCGCACAGTGGCAGCTGCGAGCCAGGGCAGGCCGAATAGTGCGGACACGCCGCCAAGAACCACGATGATCAGCAGGTCCAGATGAAACCCAGAACCCTTTACAAGCATTCGCTCTTTCTTACTGACAATCAGCCTGGGAGGGAGAGACCAAAAGAACAACGAGGTGGGGGGGTGAACTGTGCTCTGGGGCAAACATGTTAACACTTTTCCTGACCTTCATTCCTGGAGACCCTGAACCCTTGTTTTCAGTTGGTATAAACAATCATGCAGGACTCTTGAGCACTAATGATCTGCTGTCTGGGCTTCAGATCAGGTTAAGAACATGTTGGGGAGGGGGTCTCACGTGGTGATCTGTGTCTCCATGAAGATCAGGATGAAAACCAGGATAGCAGGAAGGAAACTTGCTGCCATCATCCAAATGGGAAACTGGCCGTCCGACCCCAGTGGACTGATCACCCAGCCACGCTTATCTGGGCTGGTCACTGAGAAGCCACTGGGCACGCTTAGTTTCTAAACAGGAAACAGAGGATACGGTCAGCAGCCAGGGGGCACCACGTTCTACAGAATATTACCACATTTTCAGGTAAGCAGGGCTGACAAACTCCTGTCTTTCTGCAAGCCAGTGACCTCATCTCTTACACTTTTGAATGATTAATTTTAATAATATTAAACCAACATTAGCTATCATTAGAAACGGAGACATTTTTTTCCCCCACGAGATGAATCAGCTTAAATGCATTTAAAAAACTGTGCAACAGCTAGCTAGCAAAAATTCATATGAAAAAATGTCTGTCATACTGGCAGTAGGGTGAGCTTTCTGGGTGGCATTATTGCCTTAGATCTTCAGTATTGGCAGTAACTAGGATGGAAGATTGACGTGTGGTTTTTCTCGTAAGTTGGAGATGAACCTGCAGTTTCAACGGATAGTACACACATTTCTCGCCCTTGCAAATGCTACGAAGAGACTCAACCTCACCTGTGTGTAGGTGTCCTTGATACTGTAGTCCACCATGACCATGATGAGGATGGCAATGGGAACCCCAAAATCACCAATCACTCTGCGAAACTGCACAACAGGTCAGAACAACAAGGTTAGGCTGGAGTTCCCGGAAAGCATGTCTCCCGATTCCGCCAAACACCATATGGTCGACCAAAAGGCAGCAAGGTGAAGCCTCAGAATGAGGCCTATTTGTGATTAACAAGTCATTTAGCTGCTTCAACAAATCCCCAAGTGGCTGCATTATAGGCTGATGGTGAGATTTCCAGAATGAATGTGGACTCACCCTGCCAGGGAAGAAGGCACTATTTTTGAGTTTGCGCAAATAAAAGGCAATGAAGAAGGTGCCTGACATAAGGACCAGGGACAGCAGGGCAGTATTGGGCTCTCCTCGCACCCTGGGGGGAGTGGCGGGTGCCACTGGTGAGCCGTTGGTGATGGCAACGGCAGAGTTATTGCTGCCCCCTGCTGTGCTGTTCAGGGTACAAGGCTGCAGAGGATGATCCTGAAAAATCTGGGTATTCCACACACACCAGAAACAGTCAAATGCTGATCAACCACCTACAGAGATCACACAATATCCCAGTCATAAACCAGGTCTTTAAAAGTATACCTTTTCACTGTTACTCTGTGTAGCCATTCTATGGCACCTGAAATTCTGATGAACGTGGTGCAAAGAATCATAATTTATCAACTAGACTGCATATGTGGTTCCAGCGTTCAGAGCAGCATGGTCCTGCTCTCACCTTGCCCAGCTTGGAGAACGTCTCATAAATGAAGATGAGGGAGATGAGGAAGGAGAAGATCTCCTGGGTGAAGCGGGAGACGAATCGCACCAGGAAGCTGCCCTCGAAAGCCACCATGAGCACGACGATGACAACAAGCCAGAAGCCAATCCACACTCTCCCTGTCAGATAATCCAACTCATTCGCCTTGGAAAACTGTGGGTCAGACAGACGGCGAGACGAGCAGAAAGACCCGTGTTTAGAATAGCCTTAGGAACCAAGGTTTGTAGCTGAAAATGAAATCAAATGCATTCTTCCATAAGGTTTCTCTCCCATCTCATTTCAGTGGATGAGGATGCCGTACACCTACTTTGTGTTGGCTTTTTGAAATTTAGAAACAGCACTGATTTCAACCCAACAGATGAACTGTCATTGCCAACAACAATGACAACAGTGTAAGAGCTGAAATGCAGGAGGATGGACGCCGTGAGGAGGGTGGGGCTGCTATGCAGTTTCAATAACTTGGTTTGGGCCCAATGGGTAACAGCATCAGTGTCTGACAACGCACAACAATCCCACCCACCTTCGGCCTCGACCCCATATGATCTCCACCACTAGGTCACACCCTACGTCTGTCAGTGGCTGATCTGAAAGATTCCACACAGCCACACGCTGGCAAAGGCCGGTGGCTCAAAGACAGGTCATTAACGACAGCTCACGTGTTGGCTGACTTGTACAGCCGCACCGGCCCAGCACTGGCTCCCTGGCAGAAGAAGCGAGTGTGGGGGGGACTCACTGAGAAGAAGGCCTCCTCAAACACTAGCAGGGGCCCTGAGAAGCCCACCACCAGGAGGGGCTGTGCCCCAAGCAGGCAGAAGAGGATGCCCTGCATCGCTGTGGCAATGATCAGCTCTGATACGCCAATCAGCCCATTGGTCTTCTCCCCTGAGGAACAAAGAGAAAGGGGAAGACAGAGGAGGGGGAGCAATGAGAAAATAGAGAATACAGATGGGGGGGGGGGACAGTGAGGTCTGATTGCACTTTAGTGCCATTTCATTGGACATTAAGCTATGCATCAGTACCGGTTTCCGACATGTCTCTCCATAAAAATCTAAACAACTTGCGCAGAATCCTTTTTATTTCATTATCCAGGATGCACATAACCAGTACACCAGTACACCTTCAGCGTATAAAGCGATGCATGTACCAGTTTCTTCTTATGATGTCATGACCACGCAAATGCATATTTATTTTATGTGGATTTGTGCTGTTACAAGAAATCACTGCGCATTCTAACCTTTATATGGTCAATGTGAACTTCAATTGGGGTATAAACAGTACAATGCACAGTGATTTCTTGTCACGTTATACAGTGAATCCGTACTTGTATACCAGTTTAATGCATCCCTGATCATAGTAATTATTTTTCAAGCATTCACAGTTCAATACTGAGCACAGCAAGAGAGAGCTGGCCTCACATACAAGGCTGTCACCCAGATCCTTCACACTACTTTGGCAGATCATTGGTTCTTGGTGAAAGGTGACTCCACCCACTCACCCAACAAGCCGCCAAACGTGATAGCGGGGGATAAGGCGGCAAAGTAGATGAAGATGACAGCCGCCATACACTGGGGATTCAGGGCGTCCCTGAAGTCACTGACGTACTTGGGGTAACGCCGGCAGATGTCGTGAATCAGACCCCCGAAAGGCCGTCCTGTCCGCTGCAGGGGATCATCGCTGGGCTTGAGGGGGGTGAGGAAGGCCTCTGCGCCAAAACGGGGATTGGAAAGAGGACCGTCACGGTGATGTCCCATATGCAGGGGGCATAGTGGGATGCTACCACATCAGTGCTAACCACTTAGCGAACTAGCAAAATGGAGCAGAGCCTCATGGGCAGCTCAGGAGGGCGTGTGGACCGAGCCTCCTCACCCCTGTCCCGGGTGCTCTGCACGTCCTTGGCCAGCAGCTTGACCTCCTGCTCCTCCCGCTTTCTCAGCATCTCCCTCTGGAAGCGCGCCACCGAGCGCAGCAGCTCCTCCCCGCCCACTTCGGACGGCGGCAGCACGATGCTGCAGTCCAGGAACGCGTTGATGGCATTGAGCAGATCCTGCCGCTCGTCGGCCAGGTAGGCGGCCTCATGGAAGTACTATGGGCCAAAGAGGGGAACCGAGTCTGGACCGCTGTCTCTCAGTCTGACGCATCGCCCCTGAACCAGGTGACCGACATGTTGTTGAAATCTTATCTGATGCAGCCTTGAATTGATCTAGAGGCCGCATGACCAGCTGTCATACAAATAAATGATTAATAAGATCTTTCTGCCCCAGTTGATTATGGTCTTGTATTATAGAATCAGAGCTTTACCATATCTATATCCATCAGTATTAGTGTACTCTGACCAACTTAGCCCTATAATATAATGCAGTGGTTCCCAAACCAGTCCTCGAGGCCCCCAAACAGTCCACAGTTTTGCTCTCTCTCAGTTCCAAGCCAATCAAGAACACTGAATACCTGGTACAGGTATGTTGGGAACTGGGAAAGAGGTTTGCTGAGGTCTGGGTTAGGACACACTTACCTCCATTAGCACAGGGGTCTCCAACTCTGGTCCTGGAGAGCTACCGTCCAGTAGGTTTTCTATCATACCCGGCTTCTGATGAGCCACACCTGTTCTCAGGTAAATACCAGGAGCAGGTGTGGCTCATCAGAAGCCAAGTGGGACAGAAAGCCTACTGGATAGTAGCTCTCCAGGACCGGAGTCGGAGACCCTTGCATTAGCCTCACCTCTTCCTGGCCACCCAAACACCACAAGCAGCTGCAGAACAGCTCCCTGTGCCTCTACAGGTGCCTCAACCCGACGTGAACCTGTGAGATATACCTTGTCCGACATGAGGGTGGAGATGGAGCGGCCGATCTGGTGGTAGTCCATGTTGGTGCTGGGCGGGCCCAACAGGATGAAAAGGAAGCGGACCGGCACTGGCACTTCCAGGACCGACTCAAGGAGGACGGCCTCTTGCAGTCGCACAAATGCCATGGTGGGCTGATCCAGGAAGTCCACACACCCTGCAAGATCAGATGTCACACGTTTACACGTGACCTAAACCCAAACGGCACACACGGGCCTTCCTTATCCTACCTAAAGCAGCCAGTCAGAATGTGGTATTCTAACACAGAAAGAGTCACAGCAGAAACTGAATTTACCAACAAGAACGACTGTGGCTTCTGCATTGTCCGGGATCTTCTCCAGAAGTTTCAATTCGTGTTTCGATTTGGACCTGTGCATGCCCAGTACTGGAGTACTCTCCTTCTGCATTAGAAAGTCCAAGAACAATTCGAGCACATTACAGAGGGGACATACACGGTTCACTTTGAAGGACTATTACAGCAGGGGAATGTGTAGCTGCTTTCACGTCCTGCAAACTATGCAAACTCCTGCCAAGACCCAACAGAATAGAGCGGCAAGACATCTCAGCTTAACAGAGATGGGAGAAGATGAATCCAACCATTCTATCCCGGTACTCCTTGTCCCTTTGTCACATGCATGATGTAATTTCAGGCAGTAGGTAGTGTTTGGTGGGTGACGTACCTCATTCTTCTCAATATTGACGCGGGTATCGTTCTCAGAACCAGAGGCACTCCCGCTCATGAGTGGATCAGTAATAGAGGGCTCTGCTGGAGGGATGTGGTTGGTGCTGTGGTAGTGGGACATTAGGGAGCCCAAGCTGGACGCCGAGATGTTCCTGGGGAAAGAGTGGTCTTTCTCATCGCTTGGGTGGCTGGAGGGGGCAGAGGAAGAGGGGATTGTGGGAAAGTGACGATGAGTACAGAAGGGAGAAGGTGAATCCCAGCAAATGCATTCATGTCTTCAAATCATTTCTCAAACATTTAGTAAAAAAAACCCTTTTTTCCCCCAAAGATCCCCTTTGAAATTCATAGAACGGATGTGAACGATCTGGCGGATGTCCCTTCTCACCTGTGTTTGAGCAGTAGTGCTCTCAGCACATTGGCACGGTCGTCAGCCGTGATCTGGTCCGTGATGATCATTTGCTCCACCACCTGGTGGGCGATGCCGGGCAGGGTCTTCTGGTCCAGGTCCAAGAGAACTGCCCCTGAAGACAGATTGAACCCAATGACATTTCAGCCTTTCGGGTGACACTCTGCTCATCTCTCTGGCACCCCCAGCCCTCCGTTCCCTAAGGCTGCATATCGTCGTCTGTGATTTGTTCCTTTTTTGTATTCAAATGAAAGGACCAAAGAAGATTAAATAATCTTTCTTAATTACATACTGGAAACCTACAGTAAAGTATGTGTGAGGAGCACAATTCTGATTGGGCATCAGCGGTAAGCCACACCCCCAAAACACACCTTGAGCAATGGTCCTACGCAGCTCCAGCAGGCTGCGGAAGCTGAGCGAGGCCACATGGGGTTTGCCCCAGCGCTCCGTCTCCTCCTCCACGTCCTCCTCAAACTTGATCCATCGAGCCGTCTCCCGCCACTGCATCTCCTGATTCTTGTCCATGATGAGCTCGTTCAGCTCTACAAATACCTGAGGGACACACAGAGACAGACACAACCACAATGCAGAAGACACTGGTCAGAAAGGAGGCACCAGACTGTAAGATAGACATCGTTCCTCTGGCTCACAAATCATCTGCTCGTCCCACGATATTATCACACACCGCTCACCTGCAGCCTGATGGACATCTAACCTGAGTAACTTTGTCATCATTTGCTGATGGAATCTTAAAAAGGTTAGACAACCTAAACTTTTGCCGATCACAAAAATCTCATTTCAGTCCAATAAAAATAGTGAAGGCATGTGGAATTTAAATGAATGCAATTCTGTCTCTGATTTACACAGCCGGCGCATCCCATCAGGTGTGGCCCAGGCAAGGTCCTAACCTCCTCCAGGAATGCAAGGAACGGTGTCCAAGTCCAACACCAGACACTAATCACATCTCGAAATGTGGGTAAGGTCATTGACTCCTTAAGCCATGTCCATTTCCTGGACTACCCAGATTTTTGTAAACACCTGGAACCAAACACCTCCTAACAGTCTGAATGAGCTTCTCTCACGCCGAATTGAAGTAAATTCATTTAGCTTTAAATAGCCATCTGATACCCGACCGACACATTTTCTTTAAAGCGGCAGTATATTGGTTCTGGGCAAAAAGCACAGCACAAGAGTGACCACGTAGCCTCCCTTTGTATATGGCCCTGACCATACAGGAATCTCAGTCTATACATGGCTCTGACCCCACAGAAGTTACCATCTGCACACGCATGCATACACCTCTGACCGCACAGAAGCCTATGTTTACACACGTGGAGGACCCAGCCTCCCAGAGATACTGAATAATTAACCTGATGCACCTTTCCGCTGAGCCAAATGCCACATGCACACCAAGCTAAGCCCTGCCGGTGTCCAAGGTTGGGAGCCCACGTTGCACCTTACTCCACTACCTACTCCTAAATGGGTTGAGCGATGGCTGCTCACTACTATCACCCCCCGCCACTAAAAACCTGTTGCCCCCTACACACATGCTCACCTTCCGTCGCCAGTCCGCATCATACTGGTAATCCAACCGGACCATGTTGCGGGTCGCGGTAGAGCAGGACAGACGCATCCGAGGCCAGCCAGAGATGGTCACACCTGACCTTCCAGCTCCAAAAAGAGGTGCCTCGCACACCTGGGCACGCACATGCCCGCCCCGAGGGAGTCGCGCAGTCGAACTGGCGGCCGTAAGCTCACACTAAATAAAACATGGATGGCTGACTGACTGACTCTATGGCTCTGGGGTCCTGTTACCTGTTTTTTTCTTTTTACGATGTGAAAGAAAAGACGCAAGTTCATTCATTTTTAACTCCACTACACCTCTCCGTCCCTCCCTCTCTCTCTCTCGCTTGCTCGGACAGGGTCATGCAGGTGAAGGAAAAACAGGTATAAAGTGAACGTCTTTTGTGACAGCGGTGGTGCTGGGCCCCCACTGACTGGACCAGCCCCTCCCCGACACCCCCCCCCGCAATATATTTGTATGGCTTCTGCTTGCTACCATACAACTGAACAATCGCAGCACTTTCCACGTCAGATTTAGTTTATTCTGGCTCTTCGGGCCATCTCACCTCGTGTGGGGTGCGGTCCAGTTTCCGACAGCGAGTGCTGGGCTCTTTGTGGTCCTTGCTAATGTGCACCACCTGACCCTTGGTGCTCTTCCTGACCAAGTGACGCCGTACCCCAGGGACATCCTCGAAACGGTGGCCTGAGATGGGCAGACGTGGGATAACGTGAGGGACCAAGCAACCTCCTGGCCTGCTCACGTCACATCAGTGAAAAAGTGTGGAGTGAAAAGTAAGCTGCCCACCCCCCCCATCCACATTCAGGACCTCGATGATCCAACTGCAGATGCCAAGAGACAGCCTGTTTCTCTACAGAATCCATCAGCTGCTGAGTCTCATCTAGTATTAACCAAGCTCTGAGCCAGCTGACCTTCACCACAAACAAGGCTTTAGGGTCAGCCTATTGACAGCAAGCTATTCATAATTGCTTCAATAATGACTTACAAAAAAAAAATGACCCACATAATGGAATATGTTCAAGTATAAGTGAAATTACAAGTCAGACTTAAGATACATACGATTCTTGTGCCCCTCCACCTTGAAAGAAATGGTTACAACGACCAGTGTAGAGGACATCACATAATAATCCACGTAAAAGTTTGTCAACTGGTGGTTGATAAAGATAACAAACCGGTCAACATGAAGCCATGTCATCAACCACTGATGACACTGATGATCAATTTTTGTCACCGGTCACCACACTTGCTGTGAGAACGTTTGATAAGCACAAAATCCTCTTCACCAGACTTCAGGTCTGAATGGTGCAGATCTGAAATGTTGGGTTTGATTATGAGGCTGGAAATGAGAAACCTTCTAATTCCATCCCCTGGGAGGGATATGTAACACGCACCAAAAACATGCATCACTATTAACAGTAGGTCATACAAACCTGTAAAAACTTCAGTGGTGAATATTACACATTTTCCAACCCCTCCCAATCTTTGTGTACATACTGTACAGCTCTGCTCCACCTTTGAGCATGGTGACATTTTTTGCATTCCAACAAACCACTGGTCAATTTGCATTGTGGTTCAACAACATTTACATTGCCTTTTATTTATTTAGCTTTTATCCAAAGTGACACTTTTTTTGAGAAAGCAGGGTCAGCCAGTCTCTGGAGCAATTAGGGCTTAAGGGTCCTGTTCGGGGCCCAGAGGTGAAATCACTCTGTTGATTCCGGGATTTGAACCTTCCAATTACATCCTAGCATCCTAACCCGTTCAGCTACACACCACCCACTGTTAATCCTCCGAGACCACCCACAAACAAGTAATCTAATTCTTTTTTCCTCAGTGTTGAGGACCTGAATTGTTGCCAAATTTCCTGCGTCCCTTACTTTAGTCCCTACTTTGGAGCCGACTGGGTTACACAGGTAGGGTGGAGATGGTACGTGGTATGAACCAGGCAGCCTTTTACTCTAAATGAGTCAAAAACTCCAAAAACAAGTAATGGACACCAAGATGAGAACCAGAGAATGAGCTGCTTACTTACTCAGGTTATGTGGATTTCGGCAAAATCCCGAAGATCTATTTGAAATGTTTCGCCTTTGATTTCCTTTGAGTGAATGTGCTCTTTTGTTGTGCCAGTTTATAGAACAGCAGCAGTCATAACTGCGTCTGAACACAAAGCAGATTGACGGATGCGGAAAAACACAATCGTAGTGGGCAGATCTGACCCTCCCAACAAAGGGCTGAAATTCCTACAGAATGAGCAGCACGGATGGGGAGGAATGAAAGGCCACATTTGATTTGCGGTCATGTGCTTCTAGAAGGACTCCACGTTTGCATCTGATCAAAGTTAATTAAATGCGCTCTGTATTTCCTTTCTATGGACACAAGTGTATAATGGAAAAGGATGACATTTTCTGTCTGTTATTACAATTCTTGATTAGGCCACTTGGATTTTCTATTAATACCAAGTCTATACCAAGAAATGAGGCCTGATGTATGGTGTCATAGGGTTTCTTGGTCAGTTATTCACCGTCTAAGCTACATACCAAGTATTAGAGTTTGCCCTGTGTTTTTAACCTTTTTCCACATGAAGCATACTTATGGCTTGTCATGGAACCTTGGCAACTGCCAAAAAGTACTCACTTTTGATGCCATCCAAGTCCACGGTGGGTAGCATCTGCGCCTCGCTCTCGTCCGTGGGAATGCGCTCATAGTGGGCGTGATCAGCGGCCGTCATGTTACCCGTGCGGCGCCGCTCCTGAAGGTCATAGCTGCGGCCCGCTTGGGCCGCCTTGGACCCGGTGGGGGTGCAGCGGCCCGGGGGGCTAGCAGAGTCCGCTGGGCAGGTTGGTGAGGACGGCACGGAGGGGCAGCTGGAGGCCACGTTTCTGCTTTGGGCCGGGGTCGACACCGAGTCACTGTGAAAGGGTCGGAATGAGACGCTCGGAGCAGAGCAGAGGAACCCCAACACCTGCAGGCAGTGATGCCTCAGGGCTTCCACACTCACCGGCCAGCTGCAGCAGTGGTATTCATGTATGGTCTGAGATCATTGTGCTGGATACTCACTCTGTGGCCGTGGCATCCTCAAGGAGAACCGAGCCCCTGCACAGGGCCGACTCAGGAACGATGTCTACCTGGCGCGGGGGTGTGGACTCGGCAGCTCTGATGGCGGACAGTGAAGGGTCATCATCCGCCACGAAGAACTGGGGTGGGACAGGGAATCCCAAGGGCCATTTATAATTTATTAAAGACACTCCAGAAGAGTGACGATGTAGTATTTATACAGAGATTAATTCTGCACTTGGTCTTTGCACGTAGGAATGCTGCTGGAGATTTTTGGCCCCACGAATGCATATCATGCTGGGCCCCCAACCCAGACCAATCCAATTATGTTCCATATTTTTAGGGCCTCCTTGCAATCACCCTAACTCCGCTTCCCTTGTTAAAGTATCCCTGTTCTCACACACGCACAGATTTCACGGCCAGTGTACTACAACAATTAAACTCCTGTTCAGTTTAAGCCAAGACATTTCAGCCAGCCCTACCAGTACCCAGTTTTGTAGTTTCCCACCAGTATTCCCAGTAGTAATTTCTTACCAGCACCCTGAGCCAATTCTACCAGCAGAAAACATGATTAGGGGCTTAATGGATTAGTCTAATGAGATTTTTTTCGGTCAGAAAACAAACATGCGGAAATAACATAGCTATCGGTCAACTAGTTTTAACAAGTAAACACACTCATAAAATAGTAAGAATGTTGTTCTATTCATTTAGCTGGGTGTGTGGGTGGGGGTTCTTTATTTAATAGATGCAAATGATAAATTATGCCATATGCATCCTGGAGCAGAATCCATCCTGCTTTGACCAGGACCACTCCTCAAAACGGTGGACACCGTGGTACATTTAAAGGATCCAGCCAGTGGGTCAGGTGCCTGTTTTCTGGTGACGTGTGTGGGTAGGAGCCACGCAAGCCATTGCTACCTCCACCCGAATTCCTTCATAGCACAAAAGCAAGACCGACAGGTCCTGATCCAATGAGACTAACCGTGTCTGTTCTGTCACTCGGCGCATCTAATGCGTGACTGATCCTGCGGGAGAGGCTGTACCTGCACTGCCTGCGTGTGACTGTCTGGCTCTGCATCGGGGGTCACGTCAGGCTGGCTGCAGGACTCCTCCTCCGCCTCTTCCTCTTCTTCGTCTTCCTCAATGGTGGGGGCCCCGCTGCTCCCGGAGCCCCTCCTCCGGCCAGAGCCGGCCCCTTTCCTCTTCTTGCCGCTCTTCTTCTTCCTGGCCCCTGCAGGGAGGAGCTTGGATAGCGGCTGGTGGATGTGGTGAGAGGAGTGTCGGTGGTCTACGAGGAAGAGGAGGGGTTCAGACGTTAGAGGAAGATGAGTGACTGGCCCTTGGCAGCACTTTAGAGTATTAGAAATGCTTGCGCCACTTTAATGAAGCCAATTCAGAAGCCATCTGACAGACTATAAAGACTCATTGCAAAACTTCAATTTTACTTGGAAACTTTGTCCTAAAGCAGTGTCATCTGATACAGAAGCAGAGATCTAATCTAGCCCCATCTCACTGTTCGACATCGACATGGATGGTTTAACCCAAAGCTCATATTTGCATCTCCAGTTACAGTTCAATAGATGTTACTCAGATCACAAATGCCAGACTTAAGATTATTATTTTCCCCTAGCAATGCTGATACTCTTATTCAGGAGAGACTAGTAACTAACTGTACTAATTCAGGTTAAATACCATGTTTCAAAGTACAACAGGTTAGGGCTTCTATGACACTTTAAAAAGGTTGCCTCTAAGGTCTAAGGTTACTTGAACACCATGCTTCCTGCTTCCCTAAAAAAAGCAGCAGAGATGTGGATATATAGCTGGTCTCCTGAACCATGACGGTCATGCCCCCACACCCCAGAGTAACCAGGCGTGACCCAACCCATGGAGGGCGCTCACATTCAAAATCCGCCTCGTTGTAGGTGCGGTGCTCGTCCCGGACACGTGGTGTGGGGTGGATAATCTGTTGGAATCTCTCTACCCCTAGGGCCTTGTTGAGGTCTCCCTCGTCATCCTCCTCACGCCGCACACCGCGGGGGAGTGAGGCCGACGGCTCGAGCTGCGAGAGTGAAAGGAGGCGGGGTTATGATGCGCTTCTAGTGCGTGGATGAGTGAGGAAGGCCGTGAAAGGACAAGGAAGGCCACTTTGCACAGCGTTTCAGAACCCATTAGCAGGCGAGATTATGCAGTTACACAGCTGAAATATTGTAATCATCGTCCCTGCATCTCTATCGCAGAGGACAGAAATACCTTCTAAATTAAATGCTAGAGACAGAGGGCTCCCTGACCGTTGCCATGGAAACAGCACCTGCTGCTCAGATGAAAAGGTTGGAAATCTTACTGCAGTACAATGAACCTTGGCATTGAGAGGGCTGGCACTTGTGTGTATAAGACTTGCATGTGCACACAAGAGTGTTACTTAAAATGAAAAGTTCTTGTCCCACATACATACAAAAATGAGACTTCCAGTTCTGGCTTTATTCTATCAATTTCTGTTAAATGCTCTTCATATTCAGTTAGTAAAAGTCCATTTGTTCAGCTGATAAGTTGCTTTTATTTGTTTCACGAACACATTTAAACACAAAGGGTGATTGGACCTTTTCCGTGCTCGATACCAAACTTTGGAATAGTCTTCCCGTGTCTGTTAGGTCTGCTTCCTCTATAAATAGATTTATATAAATCTATATTTAAAAAATGATTGATTGTCATTGTTGACACACCACAGCACAACAAATAGTATATCAGTATATCTACTGTTCCCCTCCTTTTTAATTTTAATTCATATACTGTTAATATTTATGTATTTACTTTTTACATTTTTTATTTCAATTTGAATCCACTTCTGTATCAGTTTTATTTTTGGGGCCATGTTATGTCTTTTATTTTTTTCTACTTAATATGATTTTGATTTTGTCAAACTGTACAGCACTTTGAGCTGTGGATGTTTCTGAACATACCGTATAAACAAAAAAACACAGACTTTGGAGAAAAACATCTTCCCTGAAATTAAGGAAAATGTTGTAATTACACCTTACCTACACTAGAGGGAAACAGAGTCATTGGTAAAGCCAATTGTTGTTCAGGGTCCATACCAAGGGTAAGAACTGACAAGTAAACCATCAGGCTGAAAAGTGATAAATACTGATGGGAAATGCATTTTAAATTACATATCCCAAAATCTAAAAATGTGGACTGCATTCATGGTGCCATGTCTTCAGACACTCTTCACCATGAAGGAGTCCGCTGCTTCAATCGACTTCAGCTTCATCATACTGAAGCCTCACTTTACTTACGCTGAGATTAACAAGGTGCCACAGCAGACAGCCTGAGAAGGTAAACCATGTGTGTTGGGTGTGACATTCATCAACTGGGAATTTTGATAAACAGTTTTAGTCTTGAGAATTTAGAAGACTAGGTACAGCTCCTACAAGGTCCAGAATCATAACCAGAACAAAACATGAAATAATGGAGAAGGAAATGTACCCTCCTGGACAAAAAAAGGAAATGGACCAAAGCATAATGTTGTGCAATCGTGGTCTTGGTCATGGTCTTGGCTGCATACCAAGAATGAAACAGGAGCAAACAATCACTTAGAAAGGGTTAAACTATTTGCACAACAAAGCATGGAAGCAGTGAGCTGCAGGAGATTTTCAGAGAAGGAACCACCCACTGTGACCAAAACTGACCTAGGGACTAACTTCTCAGAGAAGCTGCTGCCTTACTTGGAAATGGATCAAATCTATTCCTTGAAAATGGACAGACCATCCTGGACATTCGTGGGGACCATGAACACTGAGCAGGTGCAGACAGCAAAGTCCTCTCGCATAGTCAAAGGAGCAAGGAATGCAGAAAACATTCCCCAAAGGAATTCATGGAAATGTGGCATGGGGGGGCACGGAGTGAGGAGGACCGTTAAGACCAGTCCATGTAGGAAAAGTTAATGTTAAAGCTGTGGTCCTGCAGCAGCACAGACTGAGCAGCCTTTGGACTGGGGACAGAACTGGACCTCCCTGGAAAAAAAAAAGAAAAAAAAAAATATCCTGCACTGAAGTTTGGACTGACCACACAGAGGCTTTGACCCAGAAAAGCCAGCCTCTTCACTCACACGTAACCCGGCTACACCTGCACCATGCTGGCCCCGGTGGCTGGGGAGAATGGTATAAGCCCAGCATCATCTCCCATCTTACAGCCTGAAAAAAGCTGACCACACCATAGGCTGGCGTCACCAAACGTGTCCTTTGCTGCCCTCATTCATTTTGACACGGTCTTCAACCTGACCCCTAGGTGGTGTCTCATTAAGCCTGCAGCCTTCAGAGCTTCATCTATCCCCTGTAACTGTGTGACTGGGTGCTGGCACATTTTTAAACACAGTAATTTACTCGACCAGGACACTGAAACATCCATCAAGCATGAAAACTTCAAAACAAAGTGCAAAACCAAAAAGCTGACTTGCCATTTTGACACCGGCTTACTCAAGGTGACCTTTGACTGCTGGGCTTTGCAAGGCTCACTGCTGCTCAGTATTTTCACGCAGTGGGAACAAAGCCACTGTACAGAAAGCAGGTGGTCCGACACAGAGCTCAGCTTCGTCTCTTTCAGAGAATGCCTCAAGCCCCGGAGCCCCGCAAGACTTTCAGGAGGCCGCTCGCCTCGGGGGCTCGTGAAGTTCGACTTCATAGTAAACAGCCGGCCAGGTTTCACCCGGACCTGGAATACTTCCCCAACCATTCGCCCTTCCGCATCCATCTCCAAAGCACAGACAGATCAGGTTTCTCTGCACACGGACCTTTCCTTCCTCTCAGTAACTCTGCTGGGACGCAGCTGAACAGACACACGTTAGACCCATTTAGAAAGTGTCCCTCCCATCCCCCTGCCTAGGCCACTCCTGAGGAACTTCCCAGAAACACCACCGCCCCCCCCCCCCTTTTAAACTCCCAGAAACGCCCCTCCCATCTTCCACATCAGCAGCATGACTGGCTCCCTGCCTGGTCTGAGAGCAGCTGTCGTATGGGCCAAGGAGAGACACGAGCACCAAGGTCAGTGAGAAAAGGAGCCATTGCTCAGGACATTAGCGTAAACCAGATAGGGCGGCTCCAAGGATGTTAGCAGGGAGGCAATCTATGGAAAATAAAAACACAATGTTTTTCAGCAATGAACTTCATTACATACGGGTTTCCTTTCAGAAGAGAGGTCAGGTTATGACACATTGGGATTAAGGATAAACCAGTTAAGGATCGAGGTGCTGACCCTTTCCTGGACAGTTCTCACAGTCTCACTCTCTGGGGTCAGAAGTCAAAGTGATTAATGGTTAAACTGCATTATCAGTGTGTCAGCATGGGGTACAGAAGTCCCCAAAAATCCCAGCATCCGCAAAAGTCACACAAAACAAGCTCAGGAAAGG
The DNA here is from genome assembly GCA_026781145.1 of Hippopotamyrus pictus. NCBI lineage: Eukaryota > Metazoa > Chordata > Actinopteri > Osteoglossiformes > Mormyridae > Hippopotamyrus > Hippopotamyrus pictus. The sequence continues at coordinate 7,796,059 of JAODLC010000085.1, read as the reverse complement.
TCTGGCCAACAAAGTACCGTCTCCACCGGAGCTGCAGGTGGTTTCTACCTAGAGATTAAGCTTTATTCAAAGCTCATTGGAACAGCTTGCAGAGGCATATATCCTGAATGAATCGCTGTCCTCTCACAGCCAGCGGTCATCAGATCAATGGATGGATCATCAGAGAAGGTGTCGCATTCTTGAAGAATCCAACAGGAAACACTAACAGCAGGATTATAGGAGCGACCGTCTCTCCATCTCTTATCCGCCTTCAGTAATCCTGCTGGACTTTGATTACCATCGACACAGACAGATGGTGTATCCACGAGCAGCGAATTTGCCATATCACGCTGCATCATCACTTTCCACCACCTTCATCACCTAACGATTGGCTGACATTGGACACATCGTACTTTTGGCAATATCGCTCCAGGTCAATTCCAACTCCATTATGACATATTAGCTCCACTTGAACCTTTTAAGGCTCAGGCTGTGTCGTTCGCGCTTCTGTAAGCAAGGAGTGAACTGTGCTTGTACCCGATTGGCTAAGAACGAACATAGACATTCAGTCTTTAGGGGAAGTGAATCCAGAACTTTTTTCCTTCCTACCACTTTTCGCACTGGCAGTGGGTATGTGGCAATGAACAATGTGGGGACACATTGTAAGAAACATAACTGGCTAAAAGAGGGTCAGGATGGAAGGGTAGCTCCCCCTGCTGGCTGCCTGGCTACACAAAGGTCTCACAGGCCTGCAGATGAGAACACTACACGTGCTATAAAACATTTGTACTTGGTCCTATATAAAAATGTTATTGCAGAATAGTGCAGAGTCTGTCTGGAAAACTACGGATCCTTCCGATTCTGATTTTCCGTACTGAACAATATGAAAGTGATGCGATATGATAATACATCCAATAAATGTTGAAACGTGAAAGTACAGTGCACATAAGCAAGGTTAACAGCGTAACAATTCAGTCTGGCACAGACCTCCCGTTGGGTTCTGAGTAACGTTAAATACAAACACACAAATCGGCAAGTGCTACCATTTCACCTTAATCCACTTCAGTCTTTAACAGGTACTAAATCTACAATGTAAGGCAGTAATTCGGCTGAACTGATTTTTTTTACAATGGGGTGGGGGGTATCTTGTTACAGGACACAAAGCCTTTCACTGTTTACCTCACAGAGGGGCTCTATGCCACAAAAAGACTCACCTTCATTTCAAATAGGAAGTCCATTATATCGCTGTCCTATAACACTCAGGGAGCAGACCACTTCTGACCTTTGCCTAAAGACTCCTTCTCAATATTCATCTCAACAAATCTCACTACGCTGTCCCTGGAAATACACTCCCGCCTCTCGTGAAAGCTGTCTGGGCGCGTGGTCTTTACAAATGGCTTGACGGCTGCAAAGGCACGCCACGTTCCTCCCCCTCCCCTCCACACGCGGCACACTCTCCGGAGAAGGTTAATCATTAACCGCTCTCTGCCACACATCCTGAGAAGCGCCAACAGCAGCACGAGCTTTCCTGTCCCGGCAGGATTCAGAGCCCTGGCGAGCAGGCTGGACCTGAGCCTCCGTCAGCTCGAACAGAGCAAGGGCGTTCCGAGTGTCTCTGTTCACAATAACTATTTTACGCTTATCAGTCAGCACTCATGGCCTGTCTGTTATCACTGATGGCGACGCTCTGGAAACGCTCCTCACTGCCTGACAGCGAACACGAGGCGATGTCATTCCAAACATAGGCATACGCACAAGGTCACAGGGACCTGACTGATGTGGACCGGGGAGCGGGAAGGTGTCCGTCAGGAAGAATGCCCTTACTGGTGCGGCTCCATTTCACTGGGTTAGCTGGCTATTTGCACAGCACATTGGGTACGAGTGTGTGTGACCTAGTGGGTTAAGCCTCTGTGCCTGCGATTGGAAGGGCACCGATTAAAGCCAAGCTTCGACAGAACACTCACATCTCTATAGGGCCCTTGAGCAAGGCTCTTAACTCCAGGGGTGCTGAATAAATAGCCTGATCCTGCACTCTGTGTGTGCTTCAAATAAAGTACGATGGCATACGTGAAGAGAAGCATTTCAAGGTACTTGTACTTGTGCAAATGTCCAATAAAAGATCTTTTCATTTAAGTGGGCAGGGTTTGGGAGAGCAGTCTTGCAGGTGCAGGGGGCGCTGTAATCCCCACAGATCACATCAGATCATGATTCTACAGATGACCAATGGATAAAATGCAACTTAACCTAAAATATCAGGTGTTTAATTCGTCATTTGACACCCTCTAGTGTTCCTTATCCCAGATAAAGAACAGTGTTATTTTCATGAAGACCAAATACAGATGCTGTTCTTCCTGAGCGCCAGCTTGGACCGTATCGCTTTTCCTGCCTCCACTGCAGTCCCACAGAACGGTCCCAAAAAAGGACCCGATGGCCCATATCAGTTTCCGTATTCCTCTCACGACTTCCTGCAGAGGAACATCAATGCGGCTCGATCGGAACCGGCGCTTCGGCGATTGCGCGGACTGTTCAGGGAGATGCAGAGGATTCCCAGCGGGTTCCTGGCTGCCGTGACCCAAAGCAAGGCCGGCGGGTTCGCACGGACCCGCTAGGTCCATCTCAGTGGACGACCTCTGACACACACGTCACGCCTGGTGTCTTACGTTAGCACACAGAACACAGACCTCCAGAGAACAAAACAACGAAATCTTCAAAGCCCAATGGTAACCTTATTAGACTGAACACAGACCTCACATAACAGGTAGAGGCTCCACCATGGGGTAGGCTAACCTGGGCTCCATCTGTCCTTTACAGCATATCAGATCAGTCAAAATCCTCACGGACGCCCCCCTGCACCAGTGACAGTAAATAAACGGTTTCTGTCCAAAGCCAACAACTACGATTCGAGCAAGAACCCAAGCTTCAGATATAGAAAATACAGAAATATAGTCATATTAAGTTATGCCTGATCAAATCTCACCCGAACACAGGTACGTCCAAGGCCCATAGTGAATAATATACACTGATCAAGAGACGGGTGCAGGAGAAGCTGTATAATGACCCGTTGTTCATATATAATTTGCAATACAGTATGCATACAGTAATGCATGTGTGATGGAAAGCTACAATATCGTGACACATAGTGAATGGCTTGCGTCCGGTGGTCCCGGTCCCAAATGAAAACGCAAGTTGACAAAGAGCTGTATAGAAAATAGGCATTAAAATGAATTACGGCAGCAAAATAAATAGCGGGTGTTTACAGCATTATGGTGACACTATTAAGCAGTTTCAACACTTAAGAAATCCAGATGAACAGGAAGATTTGAACCAAATACATTTTTATTAATGAGCTTGTGGTCTTGGGGGCCAAGGTTAGTGGATGGCACTGACCTCGCGGGCATGTGGCGGGGCGCTCATGGCTCTTCGGAGATGTGGGCGGCGAGGGCGCGGGACGTGGCAGCTGGGGTCCTTAACCCTTCTCTTTCTCACTCAGACGCAGCGGGCAGCTTTTGGGCAGCATAACCTGGGAGCAGAACCGGCCGAAAAAAGGTTAATTCAGGATAAAGCGGACAGGCCGATCAGTGGTGCGGCCCACCTCCATGGCCAGGAGACGGGAAGGTAGCGCATGGCTTCGTGGGTGAAGGAGAGTAAACGCTGGAAGCAGAGCAGATGAAATTCTCCTGGCAGTCCAAGCTGCCCGACCGTGCCTTTCACTGCCAGCAGACCACCCTCGACAGGCACCAGGGTAGTCAGGAGATCAGCCAGCTTTCAGCAGCTCTGCGCATTGGGCCCTGTCATGTCAAACAGCAGGCATACCCATGTTCTTCTCAGTCTGCATCATTGAAACATGGAGCAGCAGCTGACGGGGGGGGGGGGCGTCATTAGAGTCCCGTTTAAAGCACAAATGTGCCCCAACATAGGCTACGCCCCCCAGGACGGGATCTGCAAGCAGATGGGTGCAAGAGACCTTCAACATCTAATTAGAGTCCGTTACACCAGGCACGTCTACAGATAAATTTATTATGTCACGGCAGAGAAGTTCCGTAATAGATGTTTCTCCCCCACACAAGCACAGCATATGAAGTAAGACAGGCTCACAAAGAAGATAAGCGATAATGTGATTAGTGAAAGCTCTGGAGCAAACAGGAAAAAAAGCCCCGATTTAGACGAATCCAGGTGAGTCTGTGCAAGCAACATAGTAGTGGATGTTTCTTAGGGTCTTAGGGTTTAAGTTTCTCACTAGGTGTTCCTCTGAGAACCAGGCCAGCCCATGGAACCCTGCTTTCATTTCCCTCTCAAAGCGGCACATTTTTCCATTACTGCCAAGCCTTAATCATATCAAAGGCCGGACTGATATTAAAAACCGGGTTCACAGCGTTTCTGCAGAACGGTGCTCGCAGGAGATTACGCTTCGCCTTTCTGTTGTTTTTAGAAGCCGTGTAAAGTTCAGATCAATCCCAAAGCAGTCCGGACAGTCGACTGCTGGTTTGTTTGCGCAAGGCAACGAGCAAAGTGGCCAGGGTTATGCAAGAGCTAATGCTAGCTGGACTCAACCGCTGGCAAGTGCATAAACAGAAAGGAACACACAGGCTAAAGGCGGCTTTTCAGAGAGACCGAAGCATTGATTTTCTCCAATGTTAACATTCTGGTGGAAAACCATGCTCTTCCTCAGCCCGCCCTGTAATGCCATGTGCTACCAAGAAGGCAATGGGGACAACCAGCAAACAAGGACAAGAGACATGGGAAGGGTCACCACCAGCACGACCTCTGCTCTGTCTCCATCTGCAGCAACCAAGCAGTTACAGCTCAATCTGCTCAGCAGTTCCTACTAAACCTGGAGATTCAAATACAGATGAGCCATGGAGTGACTCAATGACAGCAGTGTGAGATGAATCAGTAACCAAAACCAAGTGCAAAACAGATGAAAGTGAGGGTAAATCAATTAAATTCAATTGCTTTCTCTTTCCTCATAGAAGTGAAATGTGGATCATTGTGACAGCACCCTAAGTGACCAGCAAACAGCAATCTTGACATAAGATCAAGGTGAGGGCTGGCAGGTCATTGAGGACACCATCCATGGGTTTGAAGAATACCTTGAACACAGAAGAAGACTAAACTACAAAGACCTCCTTTTTTTCAGAAGGTTGCCAGAGACAGAAGACAAGTTGAACGGAAAAAGCCTTGAACGGAGCAGCAGAAGTGGCTGTTCGGAAGCCTAGTTCTCTTTAGCGCTATATAATCAGCAAACATCTACGAGAAGAAAGAGGGATGCATGTTCCAGGTATCACAGCAGATGCTTCAACAGAGACAAGTAGCAAAGTAGGATTCACAGGGATTTCACCAGCAGCGGCACAGTGAGAAGCTCTGAGAAGCTCCTCCAAGCATATACAGTGCCAGTCAAAAAGTTTGGACACACCTACCCATAGAAGGGTTTGTTTGTACTAAGCTCTACATTTTAGAATAATTATAAAGACATCAAAACTATAAAATATATGGATTATGCACTGACTAAAAATTATTCAAAAAAAATTTGTTGGGGGGGGCAACTCTGTGGGTTGGGACTCAGATAAACAAACAATCTCACATGGGGACCCATAGAACTTTTTTTTCTATGTGGACTTATCCATTGATTCCTTCATTCTTTTCCACTAATTGAAGTAGATGCTACCGCCAACGTTGCTGTATGGTATGTATGATGGTGTTAATCTAGGGCCAAGTGCAATGAGAAGCTGTTTTAAGCATGTTTGGTGATTCGCAGGGAGGAAACCCTCTCACGGATAGTAATGGGTCACTACCATTCCTAGCCAAAATTTAAAGCAAAGTGACTTGGCCAAACTCTCAGGTATTGATAAGCTACGCATTGATCTGAATTCCAAAATATACTGTGACATACTGTACATACAAGAAAAAAAGTTCTCCCTTACCACAGGACAGAAACCAAGACCATCTTGAAGTGACACCCTGGACGAGATGGAGAGTTTCAGCCCGTCAGCTAAACAGGGGGAAGGACAGAGGGGCCAAAGGGCAGATCTCCAAACAAAGGAAGGAAGAGAGCTTTAGCGGGATGCAAGGAGACCGACACGGTGCGCTGAGGAAGCTGAAGCTTTAGCGGGATGCAGGGAGACCGACACGGTGCGCTGAGGAAGCTGAAGCTTTAGTGGGATGCAAGGAGACCGACACGGTGCACTGAGGAAGCTGAAGCTTTAGCGGGATGCAGGGAGATCAGTATGGTGCACTGAGGAACCTGAAGCTTTAGCGGGATGCAGGGAGACCAACACAGTCCAGCCATCACACAGGCCAGGGTTCCACCTGATATCTCAAGGTGACACAGAGACACGGAGTGACTCAGCAAAGATCCTCAGCCTGGTCGCTCTTGGCACATTCAGAGAACGAGAACCATAATCAGTCTCCCCCCTAAGCGCCTAACATCAGACATTTACCTCTGCGGAGGCTAAACGAGGACACTGCCCTCCATCAGTGACCCACCACCCGCAGCTGTACCAGGTAACCGGTGTTATTTTGAAAGCTGAATCATTTAATACACAACTGTGTCTGAAGAAAAGATGAAAGTCGGTACCTCTCCTAAAAAACCTATGCTGGAGAGCAGAACCCTCAGTTAGAAACGGGTCTTACCAGCACAATAACATCAATTAGCGTGTCAGCACTGTCCACCTCAGGGCACCACCATAGCCCCAATAACCAAGAGAAACCAGGTCAGAATTAAACACCATGCCAACCTGGTTCATGGCCTGAACGGCTTCCTATGCAGTGGTATGCAAAAAAAACCATCAACAATACACACTTACGCACTCAAGGTGAAAATGAGACTACAGAATACAGATTACAAGCCCTAATTAAATATACTGCTACAGCAGAACTTAAACCAACCTCAGATTAACCCTAGAATCCAACCAGCATTCTGTCACTTCATTCCCCAGTGATCCGTTGCCTCAAGCAGTCGCCATGGCTGCACAGGACATTGTCAGGGCAGTTCACCGGCTCCGACGTGAACACCTCACATCCTCTCAATCCTACAGCAGATGTTCTTCCAGACCAAGGCATCACTGAGCAACACACACACACACACAAAACATAACAGTTGCATGATGGACACAGTGATGAGCTTCCAAACCTCCCAACAAGAACAAGGATCTCAGTCCAGGACCTTCATACAAGAACATTCACCTTCACTCAGAATAATACTTATAGGCATGACAGTTTGATCAAAATAACAGAGGAAAATCACCTTTACTGTTAATGGGGGGGGGCATTGACTTTAGAAGAAACAGCTGAAAGATGGTTAAAGTCATCAATTTTCTGCCGGTCACACCTCAGCCTCAGTTTTTTCTTTTTTAGATCAACCTGGAGAAAACTCCATCCTTTTCTACAGACTCCAGGCACAACATCGACATTTTTTTCCAGCAAAAGTTTCCCCAAATACTATCAGTATTCAGACAGCGAGCAAAAACGAGGAGGTGAGGCTGAGATCCCCACCCATCAAGGTCCTTCCTCTCCAAAAAGAAGAGTTTCATTTGTCATAAATCAAATTCCAGCGTGTGCTCAGTAAATAAAGGCTTCAGGTTTCAGTGTCTTGGTAGAGAGCTTGAGATGAAGCCAGCTTAGGAGGATTTTTTTTTCCCTGGTTACAGGAAATATGAAAGAACTGGTTTATTTCTGGTGACTCAAAGCCCAATCTGCCCCAAAGCAGAATGCAGGATAATGGCACTGAGCCGCTCAGCCGAGCAAGTAGACAGAGCCAAAGAGGGGAACCCGAAGGAGAACGAGATCTGTGTGACAGAGAAACTGTCAGGGGAAACGGGGTCCCAGAGTCACTGCTGACGGCGGACAGAGAGACACGAGCACTTACCTCTGTGGGCTCACTGTAGAAGGGTTACAGCAGACATCGCAGAGCAAAGCTGAATGCCACTGTGAGGAGAGAGGGATGAGGGGCAGAGAGAGAGAGATGGAGGGAGAGCGAGAGAGAGAGTGACAATCTGTTAGGTGAGACGTCCCCCGATTGGCTCAGCAAAACACAGGACCTCCGTCACATGCTCCAAGCCTTCAGGTACCGACTGGATACTCAGGGCTTCCTGCCTGGGATTATGTGTCCGAAACACAGGCTCCTGAACAGCATGTGACTAGAGCGATGACTCAACAGTAAGGCACAGGATTGGGGACCTCAGGCACGCACACGCACACTCACACACACTCACACTCACACACACACACACACACACACACACACACACACACACACACAAGTGGATCTGAATATCGAATGACATAAATGATAAATGTGTGCAGGTTTCCCAGGTAAACAGCGAGCAAACACCTAAGATTAACTACCACATGCCTGGTACATACACACAGTGCGTTCCTCATTAGCTGAACGCGTACACACACAATCAGGATTACTGATACAGACACAGGACAGCTTATGACTGCCGCTAAGCCTTGTCGTGCTGTAATGCCCCATATCTCAGCCCCCATAGCCCCCCCCATCCCAGTAGCATCAGAGGGGGCCTTGACCGTGAACGTCAGCGGCAGAGCAGGGCGCCGCTCTGCGTGGGCAGATAAGCGTCACCGCAGGCCGTGTGGCTGGGACATCCCCTCTGGTCGAGGTACAGGAGGGAGACCGAGGCTCCTTCTCAAGGCTGTCTGGACCCAACCGTCTACCACCTGCACCGGGAGCTGTGATGGGCGACATGGACTGGGCGGGGTGTGGGGTCTGCTCCGCACACAAAGGACATACCCCTCCGCCCCATAGCCCCCCATAAACAGCAGGGCATCACCCACACATCCCTCAAGTAGGTCAAGCCTTCCTCACCGAACCACAACCCTCGGCAGGTGGCTTGGGAAAAGGGAACTGGGAGCAAAGGATAGGTACTGGTGTCCATTGAATACCCTCATGGGAATCACACCGGAATTGTGGAGGACAAAGCATACTTCCCAGGACAAACACAGGCAAAACGGGTTCAGTCGAAGGAGATGACTGATGACCAGCCAGTCCAGCCGCCCCACCATGTGGTAGGTCTGATGTTTCTCCTGGGTACAATGACTTAATGCGCAAACCTAATGTTTGAAGCTAAAAGGTAGGCTTTGGTGCGCCTCAAGTTCACAGTGTTCTTCTATGTTCTCTCTGTAAATACTGTGCCATGGCTCACAAGACACTGCAACTCAACCCGCCGGTACCTCAAGGCCGCGCACGCACGGACATCTTCACACCGAATGATTGGCTTCTTCTCCTCCTCACTCAGATTCAAGGAAACCTCCTTTACCAAGAGTACACTTGTTAACATAAAGTTAACGTAAAGCAAGGGTCAGCCAAAATTAGAAGAATTTGGGAAATGCCTGACAGCGCACGTTCCAGGACTTTGAAACGGACATGGTTCAGTGGAACGGCGCTCTCATATTCTGATGACAAACCTGGGAGGATACATCACGTCTGAGTCAGCAGTACAGGTAGTTACCCTTTGAGGAGGAAGGTTAATCAACACTACAAGACACAAGAGAGTCTGCGATATACCGGTACATAGGGACGAACAACAAGATGAAGGTGAAGAGGGCGTGGCTTCACGAAATGACGCGACGGCAGGGAGGACCGCGGGGCCGTTTCAGTACAGGCAAGTCAGCTGACATTTTAAATACACGTCTGTGTACCTCTAAAAGTAAGCAGGACGCATTTAGGGAAGGTCCGCCAGCAACCAAACGTGGCCCTTTGCTGTGGTGAAGGAACTCATAGATTTAAAAACCCACAAAGTCCAAAGATAGGAAGCAGAATGAAGCCGGAGAGAATTCCCGAGGTGGCCCCACACGCAGCGCCGGAGAAACGCGTGCGTCTGCAGTTACAATAACCTCCACGCCTCGTGACCCTGACATCGGCATTCATCTGCAGCCCAGCAGTGCTGCTGCCTGCCGTTTTATTTCGGTCCTCAGCTCTTTTCATGTTTCCCTATGATTATAACCCTGCTCAGCCAAAGCTCAGGGGAAAAACACCGACCGGTTTCCCCCAGAGCTGTCGTCAACACGCATTCATCTCCGAGAGATGGCAGACCTTCCCGGCAAATAACACATGAAGACACATTTAAACGAGCCTTTTAATAGAAACTACAATTACAGCGAGTGTGTACGGCAAGGGGGGGGGGCGAGTTTGTGGATCCAGAAAGCTTGTGCAGTGTGACGTGCCGCTACCTTCACCCCCCCCCCCCCCCAAGACGTGAAAATGCACTGAACTGGATCCAAGACCCGATTCAGAAGAAACCATGAAGTTATGCAGCAAGCATGCAGAAGGTCACGGGCCTCAGTCTCGACCCGATTACCACTATTACTGCTTGTTACTCTCAAAAATGAGCCAGGTTAGTTCTGCGGCAACGGTAATGGAATCGCAAAGGAATCCAGCTACAATTTGAAAAGATCTGCAATGCCTTGCTTGGAACACCATCAGTTCTGTCGTATCCTAACCGTCGATTTATATTGCACAAAGTTTTGCGCCCTTCACCAAATGCATATTTTGGTAATGCAATTATTCTTGAATACCAAAAAAAAAAAACAACCATATATCTACATCAAACCAAAATCAAATCTAGTTGTCACATGTACAGACATACCATGTATAGAGTGTGCAGCGAAATGCTGCTCTGTATGGGACCAAGACTGCGACAACATATAAAGTATAAATAGTATAAAGAAAATAAAACACAAAACAAAACATGTGACACACACTCCTGCATTCCTCAGTCCGCAAAACTGCGTGACTGCGAGTAGTTGAACCCTCGCTGAAAAAAAAACCTCCAGCTGCCAGAGACCAAGACAGCCTCAGTCTGGAGGGTGCAAACCGGAGCGCTGCAGGGTCTCTGTGTAGGGGAGCCGCCACACAGCCACGGCACAGAGTCATTCATAGGGACAGGAGGCCGCTGAGGGAGAGCCGAGTACGCCACCCGCTGGCGGGCCACGACCGTGCACCTCAGATGATGGGCACGGAGCTTCGATGAGCCATCTGATCCAACCAGCACGATACAGACAAAGCTTTAACTCAAACACTTCATTCAGGATACGGTCAAATGTCAAAAACGGCACAAGGCAATTAAGCATTTTTTTCTGAAGTTTATAGGCCTGTTCAAATACTGTTGCGTAAACAAGGCAAAAGACACCGCGATACTAAACTCCGCGCATGCATTTTGTACATTCCTTAATGACACAATCTTCGCGGAAAAAGCCCAAGTTTTTAATAACATCAGAGGATTACCAAACAGCATTTGACTGATCCGGGAAAACATGCAAAGTGAAAGCCCGCAACGACAAAGGAGGGTGATGAAATGACAGCCCGGTAAGACGAGACTGGGAGGAAGAGGACGCAGCATTCATACCGGCGCTGCTGCGGTCACCTTCAGCGCGTGAAAAATGCGCAAAATCACAAGGCAGCCGCAGAACTCGGTCCTCCGTGGCCCTGCAGCTCAACACCGATGCGGCGACGGAGAGAATGTCGCTAGAGTGAGTGAGCGCTCGGCGGACCGGACTGGCACCTATAAAAGGGCTGGGGAAGGAGTGGGGGATTTAGGGAGGGGGCAGCTTTGGGATTAGCTTTTTTTTTTTTTGTCTGCAGCCCGAGGTGGAGGGGAGTGGCCAGACAGCGGTATAGGAGCAGCCTGGCCCCGCGGTCGAATTCCACAGGTGCACCACGTGACCCCTGGGTCTCAGAGCGTGGCCCGGGACCGCCCGGGTGCTCCCTGCGCGCGTGAGACAGGGCTCTGGGAAGCTCAGTGCCGCAGCGATCGCATGGCGTAATGATGTCATCATGCGCTGCCCTAACCTTCGCCGCAGCTCACTCTCTCTCACACTGGGCCGTTTTTTTTCTGCCGCACGCTTAAACCACACTGCCACGGCTGGCGCCCAACCAGTGCCTCCCAGCCGCACAGGAACCCGACAGCGCCTCTCAGAGGCGGCGAGAGCTACTTTGAACCCTGTTGCGGCCGGACCCTGGTATGGTGTGAAAAGCGGTAAGTCGGACTACCTGAACGAAAGGACTGCCAGCTGCTGAGCATTTATGGACCGGCTGCTAGTCCTTGAGGAGAGGATTAAACGCCCCTGGTCTGTTTTCCCATCCGGACTCACCTGACCTGGATTACCACCTTTCTGGAAGGAGTGGTGTGCTTGTACGCGTTTAGTCCAAGCCCCATGTGACTCTGCCTCCTCCTCTTCCCTCTCTTCTTTCCAGTTCCTGCCACATTCCCAGTTGTACACACACCTTAACTCACATGGCCCCACAGTACAGCTTCGGGGGGGGGGTTGCAAAAGTGGCCCGGCCGTCTCTCCCAGTGCCGCGCTTTGAGCGTCGGGTCATGGAGACGATAGGCTTGACTTTGAGTACCAGGCCGGACCACTCAGAGCGGGTTTCAGCTTATAAAGCCCAGCTGGCAGGAGCACGGGGAGGTCTGTGTGTCACCCCAGCACCCACGTGTCATTTACATCGCGGGTTCATCTTCACGATGGCAGGAGCCCCTAAACGTGGACAGCGACAGAGCGGGGAACGCCACTGGGTCAGAAAGACTGACATCAACATTTGTGTGTATGTGGAGGAAAGTTCACAGCCACATGAAAGCAGCGAAAAGTGTGTATATGTATTACAGAATGAGGCTCCGGAGGTGGACCACAATGCAGATACACTGAGATAAAGACAGCACGAGACTCACAGCCAGAAGATCAAGACCTTACAGCCACCAGAGCATCGGGGGAAAAAAACGATAAAATATACACAATGCAGCTACTTAAGAGTTCAGTCTCTCTTGCTTCCTCAGAAACCAGAACTGCCTGATCTCAACAGTCCAGAACATCCCCACAAAAAGCTGAGATGGCTGCTAACCATCTAAACCTTCTGATAGTTAAGAATTTTCTTGATTCTTTTTTCCCCCTTTACCGCTCACCTGCAGCTTTTCGTGGGTGGTGGCAGTTCAAATGTAATTAAGGCTTATTGGCCCCCTGGGGCCCCATTTGAGCGGATTACTGCACTCTGCTGGGAAAATGCATGACCTTTAAGCCCTGAACTTCAAAGCTCTTGTGAGTGCTGTCTGGGAATAGACAGTCACAGCACTGAAACGGCAAAGCCCACATCCCATACATACGGAGCGCTGGAGGTGAGGGTTCTCATCCCACACCAAAGGCGGCACTCATGAGCAGGGTCCCGGTGTCCGTGTGCAGAGCCACAGGATATGTGGCAGGTTACACTCTCCGGAAGGAGCCACACGCTGTGTCCCAAAATTCCCTGTAAGCTGTCGATCCACTCAGGCAGTAAGAGTAACATCAGACGAGTGCCTTAAGTGAATATTTACTGATTGCGGTTGGTCACGCTCTCCATTAGCCACACGGGGGCAGCACCTCGTCTATACAGTGTGGCACTGCATGATCACTACTCACCGGGGGCCAGATATGAGCCCCCACCCCACCCCAGCAGCCTCGGCATCAAAGCCACAGCCTCGCTCCAGCAGATATCTGAAAGCAGAAGCCAAATCAAAGCCGGCAAATCAGCCACACCAGGAGATCAGAGAGCTGACGGACCGTCAGTCCCCGTCTGGGGTCTGTCTGCAGTGGCAGAGGCGGCAAAACCTCACCAACAGCAGAACGACGGCAGAATCAAACATGGCCATAGACTGGGTAGTTTTCACTCATCCATGTCTTGCTATCCATGACAGACACATTGGATACAAGGTGAGCACACAGTCAATCAGGGGATCCCAAACCCATTGCACATAGTTCAAAGTAAGAGAAATCTGCAATTCAGTCCTTTGGTCCCTTCTGGAAATGACACTTGTCACTAACCAAAGTCCTTTTCCTCCTATTGTCCTGCTGGGAAGAGCAGCTCCCCATTGACATCCGGCCACTCGTGAACCTGGCTACAAAGGTCCCGCAAACCCCCTTACAGCAGCATTTTGCTTTTTCTACACCTTCCTGTTGGGTCTGCTGGTGCAGCAATACGGAGCATCTGGTTCTGGGCCAGATGTGTCACCGGGCATGAAGAGTTTGCCGAGATCACCAAAAGGGATCCTTCTGCTTTTGGTTTGATGCTGGAATTGCGTCCTGCAAAACAGAGCAGAAACTGGCTGTACGGATGGCATGTAGCTGTATAAGTCAATACCAGCTGAGAGCTCTGCACCAAACAGGCATGCGGATTTACAAAGACCCACAAAGGACCCCATTAGCACCAAGATCTCTTCATGTCTTCCTTCATGCTCAGTCTGAAATCAGCCCGACCATCAACCATCGATGCACATTTCACGAAATGAATCATTTTGCTGGAAAGTCTCAGATTTCACAGCCGGATACATGGTACATTCATATGGTTGAGGGGAGCTCCTATACCGCTGTCTGGCCACTCCCCTCAAAAGACCCAAATCTTTGGCGTGATTCTCCTTAACAGCAGACAGCTGAAGAGGAACTAACTGCACGACAACAATATGCTGAACTCAACCTGACAACAAGTGAGCAATCTGAGCTTTGACCTGATTGTATTTCACTATACAAAAGTGTCTCCTTACTGCTGTGCCCATAAGCATCCTGTTCACCAGAGTTCACAAGAGAGTCGTCGTGTGTCCTCCGGTGGCCTGCCAACCACAAAGGCCCGCACAGGTATCCTTTACAATCTTCGAAAAACTCACCCACGAAAGCATTAAGCCTTGGTGTGTCGGCTGTTGGGGCGGACTGACTGGTGAACCGAGATTATTTTTTCCATCTGCAAGTTACAACGTTGATCAAAAGCAACGTGCGATGAATATGAGCGACGTATTAAGCCCCGTATGGCGGGTGCTGAATGCAAACACGCTGTAGGTGAGCAGTCAGACGTCCCATGCTTCTAATCCCATAATAACATAAGCATAAGATTAAGAGCAGAGATGAAGGTGCTCAGTATGAAGCTCAGTCCACCTCAATCCCAGCATGCACCACGGCAGAGAAGCACCTACCGTGTGAACAGCTTCCGCGGCTCCACTCCTCATCCCAGTTCTTTCTTGCCACTGACCGTGGCGACGTGGTGACCTCCCCCCAATAAAAGGCATACAGACTGGAACCCCACTGCGTCAACCATCCTAAACATTTACATGAAGCTGAGGATCTCCCCCCCCCCCCCGTGAGAATCTTCCAGATGTAAATGATGGTTAAGCCCACCTGGACACGTTCCTCGAGCAGGGATGCACCGTTGGTTTCGCCGAACATGTTAAGCCCAAAAACAAGAGGCCGCCCACACAGAGTGACAGACAAACCCAGCGAATCGTTAGGAAGCCCGTCCAAGAAGCGAGAGCGTGCATGACCAGGCTCTAACTGAGACTCCATGCCACACGCAGGATAATTAAGGGGCAATTCCTGGGAACAAGCAGAAGACAACACAACTGCCGGGACAGAATGGATGTTTCCCAGGCTCAGACACTCCTGCACCCTGCTCGTCACCCCAGAGGACGCACAGGTGCACCTGCTGGGAACGCTGTTTTGGGAAAGTCATGTTACAATCACAACAAATTATTAGGGGCTATTTAGAAGGAAACACGATACAATGAATACAAAGCATATACAGAACTCATGTAGGCCTGTGGAGAGAAGGAACTTCTTACTTTTCATGTACACAGACAAAGAACTGCTACTAGTGAGATAATTCCTAAAGCTCAGTTTGATAAGAATTACTGTACTGTATTTGTGGCTGAGAGGCAAACTATCCTTAAAGAGTCTGATCGGCATAGACTGTTGTGTACCATCCTGGCACGGGTTACCTGAAAGCCAGCTGCCCCGAAAACAGAAAGATGTTCCCGTTTCTGCACCCGTTATAAGTCCACGACTGCATGCAAGGTTCTGTTAGAACGTGAGGGAAAACCCATAAACATTCAGAGACGCGAGGGAAAGTGCAAAGGACGCCCCAGTGTTCTTGGTTGGTGATTTGAATACAAACAGCAAATTCTGATAATGGAAAAGTGAGGAATAGAATAGGGGTTTCATTTGAATCACTAGGGTGATAAGGAAGTAACTGAATTAGGAGTGACCAGAGAAGTGACTGAGTCACCATTTGCTCTTGAGGGAAGTTCCTATCCTGTCCTGCTCCCTCCCTGTCTCAGAATGCTCACACCCCAGGAGGTCACCCCTTATACGCAAATTCACACACTACACCTACATACAGTACCCTGTCACAGAGGGGCATAAAATGGGGTAGGGAACTGTCCTTAATTTGTGTTTGAGCTGCCTTTCAATACCCAGCACATGTCTACATTATATTACATGATATTATTTTGCTGTTCAATAAACCATTATCATGCTGAAATTAGATCAGTTCCTTATGGAGAACAGTAAGAAAAGGGAGAATTGTGAATATCAGCAAAAGGCTGAAGAGAGGGCATTTTCACAATTTAATGTGCACTTTGCATTCCTAAACATAAACAGTCAAACTGCTTCAGGAACCGAGCCAGAGTTCTCCCTAAAATTAAGCAACACGCAGCATAAATGTTTTAAATAACCAAACACTCAAAATAGCTCCAGCAAGATCAATTCATCTCACGGTAAAAGTATCATTTTTGTAAATGCGGCAGATTCCCGGAGCACACAGAGATTCAGGACGCAGTTAAGATACTACAGTGTAACTATGGCGCTAACCTGCAGCATGTGTCAACTTCAGATGCTCTGCAATTTAACACATTTGATCCACAGCTCAGGACCTAAAATGAGCACAAAGGTCGTGTCAGTTGGGGGAAAATGAGGCAGCCGAAGTGAGCGGCCCAGAGCGGGTCGGCCAGCTGTCCACCGGCCACAGCTGTCCATCCCTAATAACCCCTTTCAAGGGCCCGTGGAGAGCAGCCAAAACACAGAGCTCCTGGCTCGCAGCCTTTTTCGCCGGAGAGACCCTGTAAACGTTTCTTTCACCGGGCAGACAAAAGGCACGATGGCTGAACAGCTGAAGGTCTAATTAAAAAGCGGGGAGGGCACTTTGCACAACTCGCCACTGCGGGCACCGAGGGACAGAACGCAAACCAGCAAAAACAAACAGGTAAATGGAGTCAGCCGTCGCCTGATCCCCTTCGGAATGCCGAGCCGCCCCGCCGGGCTGGCGGAAATCCACCGAATCGGCGAGCCCACAACCCGGCATTTTTTCCAGTAGTAATTAAAGCGTGCTTGTTTTTCTGCGAATGACCCAGTCTAAACCAGACTAGGGCTGGAGGATGCAGTCACAAACGACCCTCTACTCCTGCCTGACAGGTATCTGCATTTCTGCATGTACCACCACCTCCTCTAACCCGAGGGACAGGGTGTAATGTGGCGACCTGGCCTACAGGGGGAGTCAAACGGCAGATCCAACTAGTGCTATACCAGTAAAGGTAAGGTAAGGCCAGGCCAGGCCAGGCATCCTCAAAGTCTGCAGACCAAGTCAGCCTTCTTGAGAAAACCAGCACCACTAGGTGGTTATGCTCTGTCAGGGTGAAGCTTGTTTCTGGATCTTCTGGGGGTGGGGTTGGGGTTTGTGCAACCACGGTGTGGGGGAGCGTCAACAACACTGAACGAATTTGTAAATCCTCACAATTACGTCCGGGCCCTGTGGTCACGCTATTCTGGGATCGTTCCGGATTTTTCACTTCCTACCCACTAAGCATCCAGAACCATGGGCCCAGGTTTGGGGAACCGGAGCAGCACACCAAAGGAACCTCTACATTGCATTAATGAATCCCGACATTCTTATCCAAAGTGACTGAGAAAGCGGGGTTTCTGCTCAAGGGACAAAATTGTGAAACCACCCCGCTGACCACAGGATCTGAACCAGCCAATTACAAGCACAGCAGTTGACCCACTGAGCCAAACACCACCCCAGCATAACTGTACCGAGTATCTTCCATAACACAAGGGTACGCTGACAGTGGAACAAAAACATCTTTACTGACACTATCTCACATACAGACGGCTGCCGGCTGCCGATCAACGCAACAGAACGTTCTTCCGAAGGTCAAAACCCTTTGTGGAAAATGTGACCCGGGAAGAATCGCACTTTGTGACATCAAACAGCAGGTTGTCGGTCACTGATGTCAAATACCCCAGATGCCACAACTCAGAGGAACCACCAGCACTGCGCCACCTAGAGGATTTCAGGCAGACATCTGCGCGACAGCCATCGCTCAAACAGCTACATGCATTCACCGGTTCATGTTTCAACAGGAACTGCATGTTTCTGGAGCTTGGGAAGAGAGGACGTACTGAAGCCAAGGCAGGAGCCCAACCAACAGGAAAAGGCAATAACCATGTGCCCCAAGCAGAGTGATCAAGCATGGGCAGACATAAGGTGGTGTGGTAGCTAAGAACATAAAACCAATTAATCTCCTGTATGGTAAACAAAAAGGGGTGTACAATTATAGGTTTTCCAGCTGCCTTTGCAGAAACGACAAGTAGCCCATTACTATACACATATAGTTTACAAGTCCAGACATGACCCACAGCATGGACTCCTGCACTGACAGATGGTACCCTCATACCTGGCTGGACCTTTCTGACGAGGGGGGGATGTGACATCTATTCCGGAAGCCCAAAACCTAGCTCTCCCTAAAAGGTGAGGGATATATACTGCCCCCCACTGCTCCCCTGACTCACACAAGCCTAACAACTATCTGTAAATGAGGACGCCACGCAAATGGGCAATCATGTGACCCTTTAAGCCACGAGCGTTCCGTGTTTGACCGATCGGTGCCTAATGCAGCCAATGACGGCTCAGCTGGAGGGGAAAATCCTCCCCGAATGACAGACGTCTTTCGGGCCATTCAGAAAACAGGACACGAGGAACGGTCCTCAGAATATCATTACCACAAAAATTAGCATGTTCTGTACAAAACACAACATGCTGTTAATTTAACATGTCAGATGAATGTTTGGCAGAAGGAGATAATCTCTTAATTTGGGTCCTATTAGAACTTGTCTACCATGTCCTGTTACCCCACAGTTTAAAAGCTTAAAAATAATATTGATACCTAATGCCTGAAATCTGCCTGGGTAATGTTAAAACTAGTGAAGAGACACACCCATAGGAACGACATCTTCAGCCATGAATTTAAATCACATTTCATACAAACGTTATTAAAATCGATTAAAATGCAAAACCATTTAAAGGTAAACACTCCCAACGACATCATAACACCAGTCTCGTTTATACTCATGGTAAAAACAGGCTGCATTAAAACAAACAGTAAAACAAACTGCACTTTAAAGACACTGTTCGGCTTTATTTTAAACTTATTAATAACACGTTGATCAGATGGTCTTCTTTAACAACTCTACCGTCCACCATTTATCTGGAGCCAATGACAGCGAAGGGAATCCCCGCGTCCGGGGCGGCGGCGACCTGCCTTTTGTCCGTCCGCTGAGCCGGCTCGGCAACGGCAGCAACCGCAGCAGGACCCCCGGACACGTTGCTCGGCCGCTTTGTTTCTGCGTTTCCGCCCAACTACCAAACGACACGTTGTATGCACGAGTCGCCAGTGTAGTGGAGCCGGTTAACCAGCGGCGCCATCCTGAGGCAGCAGGAGGACGACCGGTATCCGTGGAGCGCCGGTCTGAAGATCCAGAACCGAGCAGCCGACACCCAGTTATACCGTAAAATCAATATAGATATTAAAAATGCATCGGTGGCTCGGTTCCGCGCTCCAGTCAGGACCACCAAGAGGGGCTCTGGCGAAGGACGGACCGCCCGCTCCGCATCGAGCCATTATTACCCGCCATCTCTCCCTCTTTTTCCAATAAAAAAGCAACTTGGGGCTGGCAGCGAGGTTTGCCTTCAACTTATTTTTCGGTCGGTTCGTCTGATCTGATCGGACCGATGGTAGGTGGCGGGTCCATGCCGATCCAAGTCTTACCTGGAAGCGCCCTCTCCGTCTCTAACGGGGGTTCTAAGCCCCACACTGGGGGCAGATCAGGGAAAACTACGTGCGCGCCCACAACCACGTGTTGCGACGTCCTTCTCGGGCTCCCCAGTTCTGGGCGGGGATGTGCATTGTGAAACCCCGGGCTGCTACTTCTCCACGCCGTAGGGCGTTCATCCCCGTCCCCCCGAGCAGGGAAGGGGGTGTGCATTGTGCAGAGCCGGGTTGCTGCCTTTCGGTAGCGCGAGGGATTTATCCCCACGATCTCGATATGTATGTGCATTGTGCATGCTGCCTTATTATGGCACGAAGTACTTCTCCTCATGCTCCCTCGCTGGAAGGGGGATATATATTGCGCAGTGTCGCGCTGCTGCCTCTCCAGGGTCCGTGTGCGGTGGGGCAGCAGAACGTGGGGAGTGCCCGCTGCGTGGAGGGGCTGTAAATGCTGGAGCGTATGAAGAGGCGCTTCGGGAGAATATTAGCCGACTTCAGGCTGACGCCCAGCTTGGTTTGTCACCCCAAAAGAGCTTCCACCCAAGCCGCTGAGATTTGTCTTTAACAAAAGATTAAGTTTATAGTATAGCGTTTGTCAGCTCCAGCTATGATAAAGGCGGACTGCTGTGAAATGAGGCGCACAGCATGTTATTCCTAACTTTCTTAGCATATCCGATGTGGCGTCTTGGTCGACTATCACCGCCGTCTAAGGAAGAAGTGAAATTGTCTGTAAAGTCATCGCCCTGGGCGACCGCCTATGACCAGCCCTGCATTCGAGAACAGCTAAACTTGAATGTCTGACATTATACTCATCTTGAACGGGTGCATGTTAAATAGACATACCGCCAGATGTAGCACAAAGAACCTGTCTTGCTTACGACAAGAAGACGTGAAACTAGGTGAATTTTTGAAATCACCAGAATCTGCAGTCGCATGCAGCGGTTGACTGAGCATGGGTCCACGTTTCGTACAATGCACAAGTGTGTCATGTCATACTGAGAAATCAAATTAACAAACGTAATCTTAAAGGTTTAAATACAATATATTATGGTATAAGAAGCATATAATTTGTCCTGTGCCCTGAGTACCACCTATTTTGAACATCTGCGGCAATCTCGCAAACTGCCACTATAGTGCCCCCCAGTGTCCATGTCGGACAATGACGCAGCACCTGAGGTTTAACAGCACCGATAATGGCCTGTTCATTCAATAAAGATTTCAAACTGAGAGATGATTTGTGCTGCTGGCTCTATAGGTGGGCTCATCCAAACAAATGAAACGTAAAAGGCCACGTCTGGGTCCTTTTTATTAAATGGGATTGATGGTTTTTTAAGAAATAAGATAAACTTTATAGGTCCCTGGGGTAAATACCAAATTTCATTAGAAGGTTAAATTCAGTGAATTAAAATGTATTATGTAGCCTTATGTCACATGGAGTTAACCAGAATGCTCTGTAACCTTTGGATTAAATAAAGTTATCAAATGCAGCATTAATTTCTGTTTATTAAATATAATGTTCATATAGTTGGCTGCTTTGGCTTCCGGGAATGCAGATATGTCGGAAGCAAGCATGTACGTTTTACTGGATCAAAGGTCAGTGGCATCATGCTGCTCTTCTGCCATCTTAAGGGCGGCCAGGGATGGGCAGGTCACTGCGTCTGTGATGGCAATGCAGGACTTACAGTTGGAAGTCAGGTGACATCCATGTGTCTCAGCATAAACGTTGGTCTAAATTAACCCCAAACTCCGCTAAGAATGTGACAGTGCTCAGCCACCAAACAGCATGGGTTCGGGCCATAGCTTCGGAGACCAGACTCATCGCGTCGAAAGAATCTCTAAGATGGATTAATCAGCGCGTTTAGATTATGTAACACGAGGGAAATGGTCATTGTCTGAGTGACCCACTCAAGAGGAAAACTCTGGTTGCACAAGTGGAACATGATCGCTTTCGTGGTATTAACTGGTAACTCCTCCCTCGTACTCCAATGCACGGCAAATCAAATAACATTGATTAATAAACACGAGAGATTCTATTGCAGGGTTTTACAGTGCAGTTAAAGCCCACGTTCAGGATGGTGTTCCTCATGGCTGCGCCTTCCCCGTGATGCCGGCTTCACGGGAGCGAGCCGGTCCTGGGGCAGGTGTCTCTCCAGCTGGGGGTCATGGCGCCTCTCTGCAACGCTGCCGGTTTCGGCCGTTACATAAGGCGGTCTAGCCGCGAGTCAAGTGACAGTCCTCCAAACTGTACGGGACTCCAGCCCCGGGGATGAGAACTGCCTGCTGGCATCTGATTCAGTAAACGCACGACTGATCAATAGGGCAGTGATCTGATAGATGAGGCTTGCAGATCCACGGTGGGCAGAATTATTACAGGCAGTCACTGCCCGATTTAAGCCCCTCTCTCAGTGCCCCCCACCTCCCCCAGTGTCCCTTAAAATTAGCCCCTGATTAACTGAGTGGAAAGGGGGGCTTCCAGTAAGGCTCAGGTTCTCAGGCCTGGCTCGCCTGTCCATCCCGCTTGCTGTCCAGCTCCTTCAGCCCTTCCTGAATGTTCTCCACCGCCTCGTTGTCACCGGCTGTCTTGGCCATCTCCAGCGCTTCCTGGTAGAGACGCGCTGACTCGCTCACCTGACCTGGCAAGAGAACAGGATTGGTTATGGACTGAAGTGTCTCACTTGATTGGTCCCCCGTCCATTTTAGAACCGTACATCTGCTTTTCATATCGCCAGAATTACAGAACACAACTGACTCATTAAATGTTACTTTTGTCACGTGACAGAGTCGAGTTTTTCACCGCAGCACCTCACCCTGGTGCAGCAGGATGCCCGCCATGTTTCCGAGCAGCACGTGCTGCTCAGGGAATCCAGTCTCCTCGCCCAGCGCCACAGCATTCTTCACCTGGGCCAGTGCCTCCTCGTGGCGGCCCTGCATGTCCAGCACTGTGGCCAGATCATTCATCAGCACCAGGGTCTGCGAAGCACACAATGTCACAGTGCCCTCTACTGACAGCTGAGGGTACAGCAGGAGGAGATCCTGCTCCATGCCTGCACACACACTAGAACAGGGGTGTCGAACTCCAGTCCTGCAGGGCCAGAGCCCTGTGAAGTTTTGGGTTTCCCCTCATTTAACACACCTGATTCAACTTCTTGTGCTAATTACCACACAGCTCTTGAGCTGAACAATTTGTGGTGGAACAGGGAAAGAACTAAGCTACACAGGGCTCTGGCTCCCCAGGCCGGGATTTCGACACCCCTGCACTAGAGGATCAATATTTGGAAAATACTTTGACTTTGACACTGATATCAGCTTTGGTACCTCAATATCAAAACCAAATCATTACAGTAGAACACTCCTATTTAATTATTATATTGTTTTGAAATAAACAGACCTATTTATGAAATGCCTGCTTATGCATTAAACCAACGACAATAGCCTATAATATAGTTTTATCAATGAAATATGCAGCAGCTGTTACAAAACCGAATACACAATATCGAAAATAAACGTTAGGTTTATATTATCTGATCAGTGTTCAGCTCAGCCTACTTTTCATCACTATAATAATTGATACTTTATTAATCCCCGTGGGGAAATTCTTTTTACGCCTCCCTCAACTTGCTCATTGTAGAGCAAGCTGTCCGCGAAGGGCAGCCACCTGTTGGGGCGCCCAGGGAGCTGGGGGTTAAGGGCCTTGCTCAAGGACCCGCAGACGTGCTGAGGCTGGGCTTGGACCGGTGACCTTGTGATTACAGGCACACGGCTTAGCCCACTGAGCCACACGCTGCCCCCAAACTCATGAACTCACTCGTAGGCTAAATATCACAGTGGTACATCACAGACACACAGCAGCACTAAGACCACTGAAGTGTGCGCACGTTCCTCTTCACATGCAGTTTATTAAGATGGGTAGGACCCAGAACACAGAGCAGAGTCCCCTGCAGACTGAGGGCCCCGTACCTGTGGGTGAGTATCGCCCTGCTCTCGCATGCAGATCTCGAGCGCACGCTGGTAATCGCTCCGTGCCTGGTCCAGCCGACGCATGGCAGTCAGGTACCGGGCCCGCGAGTCCAGGCACAAGCCCAGAAGCAGCAGCGTGTCCTTCCGCTCCTCGTCTGCAGGGGGGGGGGGCAGAGCAGAGAAGTGCGCTCATGCACCCAGAGCCTGATCACAGGACCGATTAGCACACAGCCGTTTGGCCGAGCAGCGTTTCAGGTAGAACATCAATGAGAGACCATGCAAGCGGAAGAGAAGGAGCTTCCCCACAAAGACAAACCAAACTGGACGCTGGATTTCAGACAGTGTGTGAAAAGTCAGTGTAAGTACCTAGATAACTGGTGAATCCTCTTTGCTAGTGTTGGACATTTCAGGTCCAGCAAGTACAAATCCAGACCAGATTTTGTTTCTGCCAACCAGCTGAGTACTCTGTAACTCTAGGTACTCAACTAGTTGGTAGAAACAAAATCCTGGTCTGGATTTGTATTTCCTGGACCTGAAATGCCCAACACTACTCTTAGCAACCTCTATCATTATCCCATATTTAATAATCTTCAATTAATCAATAACGAAAGCTACCTGAGGGGTGTGGTCAGGTTATTACCTGTAAGACTGTCTGAGGAAAGCTCTTTATGCTTGTCAATCTTGGCCTCAAGGGACTCCACACAGAACTGGAAACCATGCTCTGCCAAGTCATGCCTGCAGGGGGCGATGCATACAGACAGACCGGTTGACAATATGAGCACCTGGCTGCAAACGCAACCGGTCACTGCCCAAACTCACCGGTTCTGCGAGCCATAAATGCTGGCCAGCTTCAGACTCATCTCAACCACGGCGTTGTCGTCCTGCCCCCACAAAGAGAACATTGGGAGAATAGGGCGTCACGCTGCGTGGCAGGGGGCAACATGGACCCCGGACAGATGGGCCATGTCACTCACCTCCGGGGTGCCCCCAGCCAGCAGGAAGCTCATGGCCGCTTTGAAAAGCTTCTCAGCCTGGGGGAAGGAAGAACAAAAGTTCACTGCTCTGCCTCAGTGCCCATGGCTCATAATGCGTCTCCGAGGGGGGCAACCCATGTACCTCGGGCAGCTGGCCTTGCACAAAAGCCAGGTTCGCCATCTGGATAGAGAGAAAGACGACATCACTGGCACCTGGTCTCCCACCCACAATATCCAGAATGAGGCAATGGGGTAAAAACAAGCCATGCTCTGGTGATTTTATTTAAATCACCATCATATTTTACTATAGTGCATCCAACACAAGTTAATACCCATGTATGACACAATATAGAGCACGGAGGGCTCTTCGAATCTGGACCTCGATTCCAAATCCAGGCCTTGTTTTCAGTTCTCCCAGGTAGTTCTTTAATAATTACTGATTCTGATTAGTCAGATGCTTCACACCTGGCTCACAGGTAAAGGAAGGCTGGAAAACCAGCAGTGCTCGGACCTCGAGGACCGTGATTTGAATAATAGAGATATAGAGTATAAGTGCTATATGACACAGTACCATTGTGTAGGTGTAGATGATAGCCTGGGTGTTGTGGCTCTGGTGGGCCAGCCGGATGGCTTGGTGCAGGGTCCTGCTGGCTGCCTGAAATTCCCCCTGGATGATGCTGAGCTGAGACACACAACACAATCAGAGTGTCAGACAGGGAGCAGAACACAGGGAACATCCTGCCTGCTCATCTAACAATCAGCCAACAGAACGCAGCAGCAAACTGACTCTAAACCGGGACGGAGGACTCGAGAGTCACACATCAGCAAAGGGGCATCAGCTCCGGCTGACATACCTTGGAGCGCTTCAGGAGCATGATGATCTCATCTTCGGTCTTCTTAGCTTCATCTTCTACATCGTCAGTCTTGGAGAAGAGCGAGAAAGCTGCTTTTAAGCAGAGAAAAAGAGGAGACAGCAGGCGACCTCTGAGTAAACCTGATCTGTGCAATCGCCAGGCACTTCTGACATAACATGCATTAGACCCAAACCCCTTTTGGATCAGTACGGAACATGCAGAGAACCGCGTTTCTGCATTTAAACTAAGACAGGCAGCCGGCTCATCGGTCATTAAGATCCGGTCACCTTACCTAAAGCGCTCCACAGTAGTGAAGGTTGTCGCGACCCGGAGCCCCCGGAGTTCTCGGCGGTACCGGGTAGCCGGAGCGGTTCGCCGCTCGCAGTGGACCTCGCTACTCCAGACCGGGACGTTGCTTCGCTAAAAGACAGCAGCCTGCTGGCCGAAGCTCCCAAGATAGTACATCGGTTCCGTTTCTGGAAGAGCCTGGGAAGAGCGGAAAACGCTCGCTGCGCCATACGGGCCGCCATGACGCTCCAGCCGGCAAGGAGTACGTGGTGACGTCAAGCAATGGTGACACGCCCCTGGCGTTTACGGGCGCGAGCCCACGCAAGTTCATGCTCATGTGTACGAGCGGTGTGACTAGGGTCCATTAATCTAGGTTTGTAAAGGCAGCCGAGTAGCAATCTTGATTTACTTGGATCAGATGTTTTAATAGGTGAGCTACTCACGTTCTAGGCTCACATTTGAGCTGGATTTTTTTGTTCACACCCGCACATTCTGTTGATACAGCGTGCATATGGAATCTACCTCTGACGGACAACTGAACTCAAAAACGGACCTTGGTCATTTCCAAGCATTTATACACTTCAAATAATTCTTAACTTTCCACTAGCACGCATTTTTTTAATGAAGCACAAAACACTCAATATTCACAATAAAAGATTTTATTTTTTGAACATATGAAGATACAAAATATAGATTTCTTTTGGCAGTAATACTGTCAGTGGCTGTGCCGTTATGAAGAGCTCTGCTTTCACTCTGGGCCACGCACTGTCCACTGACACGTCACACCATACATGAAAAACAGGGCAGGCTCCTTGCAGGTGCGGTGACATCAGGAGAAACGGTCACACACACACACACACACCGCAGGGCTACAGAAAGTGTCGATGAAGGGCGGGCAGCTTCACAGAGGGCCGATGATAGGAGAGGTGAGTAATAGCAAATCCGGGTACAACCATCACATTGTGCTCACAGCTCCAGCTTGAATCAAATTCGCCCTGTTTTTCCTTGCATCCAATTTCTGTTACCATATCAATCAAGCATTTTTTATTTTGGGGTGGGGGGGGGGTCTATTAAGTACTAAACCAGGTACATGTATAATGTAAAACATTTACATTTGTCTTCCAGAAAGGAAATGTACAAAATGTGTCTTTTGTGCATCTGGCATATTAAACATCTACATCAAGGTCTATGGTCCCTCCTGTCCAGCTAGCATGTAACCCACACACACACACAGGCACAAACACACACAGGCACAGCGTTAATACTGACTTTAAAATAACATTTACAGTTTAACATCGCTTAAATGTGCATGGAAGCACATTCACTTTATAGCACTTAACTGATTTCATCTTCTGGAACGTATCGAAAGAATTTCAATCAAACATGGCAGTTTATAACAGGATTTTACCAACACTATTAAACACAAAAGCATAGAAATAATGGGGCATTCTTTTAAACACCAGCAACATTCTTTTAAACACCATTCACTATCAAATATATAATGATTGTGTGTTGGATATTACAACGAGAGCCAGACGCCCTCAGATAGGAATACGAAATTTAAAAAGGAACCAGAGTTCAGCATTGGTTCCGAATATGATTTATGTGTTTGAAAGACAAATCACATTAAAAAAAACAATGGCACTTATATACATGGATGAGGATATTTAGAAAACTACTGAAGATATTTGAGGCTGCTGCAGGTGAGTGTGACAGTGAAGTTAGCTGATAACCAGAGAGAATTAAACTTATGATGCGACAGTTGATGCTCAGAATCATAAACCATGCGCAGAACCTGTTATTAACAATGTAAAATATATCTCAGGAGAATGACTGACTTCAGGAGTAAGAGGATTCCTCACCACGGCTTCGAATAGCACCAGTAAGTCTGAAAGATCAGTGCCACTTCCGGGTGAGATGGGGTCCTCCATCGAGCCTGTGATCCAGGACGGGCTAAAGGGAGCCCAGAGTCTGTTCAATACACCAATCAGGGAGTGAGGGGCTAACGCACCCCTACACGAAGATCTGTCCCGCTGGTCAGCACCTGACACTCTGAGCTGTTATTGCTCTCAAGCTCATCTGTATCTTGTTTTTAACCTCTTTCCAAAACAAGGTCACACAGGAGGAAGGCTGCCTGGCTCCCACTAGCGCCCCCCACAGGTGTCTCATAGGAACAGACTAAAAGGCAGTAAACCCAGGTGATACCGTCACCTGGGTCACCACAGAACTTCAGGGACAGTGAGGATAAATGCCACCTTCCCCCCCAGGTGTTAAACCTATTTTTTTGGAGGAAGGTGTGTGTGTGTATGTGTGTATGTGTGTGTTGGGGGGGGTCACTAAGGACCATCACACAGGTATGAATAAACATAAAATCCCAACTCAAAGATAGCATGGGAATCTAGGTGGGGGGGTGGGGCAGGCCAAGTTCGTGAATATCCTATAAAAGCACAAAGACTCACTGCTTCCTGTGGTCAGGGAGTCTCGTTGGGAGCGTGTATGGGGGTGGGGGGGACACGTGTGGGAGCAGGCATGTGCCATGGGCATTCACTCACTCACGGCTCCCAAACAGCTGCAACAGGAAGAAGAAGATGTAGACGACGTCCATGTAGAGGCAGAGCGCGCCGAACACATGCTCCTCGGGGCTCAGGGAGTACCGCCGGTTCCCCATCAGGAGCTGCACGTCGAAGGCCAGGAACTGCAGTGGGGACAGGCACCGGGGCAGGGTCAGCCTGGGCCCACACAATGACCGGGCAGACAAGCTCACCGGCAGTATCGATGTTTGCCACCACTCAACAGTCACGAGAATAAAGGAAGCGAGGGCCTCGAAGTGACTTTTTGAGTGGGGCCCCATAGACTGCAAAGCTGCCTCTGCTCACCAGAGTGAAGACCAGCGCGCCCAGTCCTGCGTAAGCTGTCTGCAGCCAGGGAATCTGATGAAGAGACACGAAATGTCATTTTTGAATGCATACCAGTCTTAGCATTCAGTGTCTATACATTTACATTAATGACACTTACCTCAGCAATGGTGACAATGCAAATTAGGTGACACATTGGAGCTTTCCAGCACACCTCAGACAACTAACGCACGTTACACCCCCCTGAGCACACTGCCCCCCGGTGGCCGCATCTTGCGTGCGTCAGAGCCGCCCATCGTCACTTACGTAGCCGAAGGGCACGGTGAACACCAGCAGCAGCCCGGTCATCATCAGCACCATCATGAGGGAGAAGATCAAGCCGTGGCAGAGGGTGAAGTCAAACTGGGGATGAGGAGATGGAGAGGTGGTCAGTCTCAGTCACTCATCCCGGGTCCACACCGCCTGTTCTGGGCCATGTGGGACTGGCACACCTTAGTCTGGAAGCAGAACAGCGTGACCCCCAAGCAGACCAAGGCACAGATCCCAACGCAGAGCAGCACCACCCGGGTGTTGTGGTAGCTATGGAGACAAGACAGGGGCGGGAAGAGTCATCAGAGCGGGTCCACGGCAAACACCTCTCCACGGCAGCCTCGCCCGTGCAGGGCACCGTACCTGGCCAGCATTCCTGCCATGTAGGACATCGCCAAGGTCTAGAAAGAACAACAAGATCATCATCACCACCACCACCATCATCAGAGCCGAGCTGTGCGCAGAGAGAAGCCCCCTCCTAATGTTGTCAGACTTGCTCCCCATTGGGTGCAGATGCGAACTCCAGGTCATGTGACAAGGCAGCCCCGCCCACAAGCCACAGAGGCCGCCGCTATTCGAACTGTCAGCGTGAGCTGTACAGGTCTGTAACCAAGGGCAACGGCGGGCCATCTCTTGATCAGTCAAGCACAGGATCACCCCTCAGCCGGTACTCACAAAGATGCCCAGAAGTATGAGGTTGGTGGGATGACGTCGCCTGGAAGGAAGTCAAATAAATAATCAGCATATCTGCGCCATCAGCGGCCTGCTTACCAAGCTCCAATCTATCGCATGAAAGTTAGTTTATTTGAAGACCAAAGTCGATACTTTCACTTTTACAGCCGGTGGATGACGCACGCAAGATTTCCACGCCCATCCCTGCTCCCATGGGCGGGGCATCCAGTAAACCCCACTCCCGGAGGGGTGTGGCCTTACCTAGCACTTGTGCTGCACGCCAGCACCAGGTACGTCCCCATGAAGGTGATGCTGCGGGGGGGAGACAGAGAGGTCACTGGCCACATCTGGATAGACGCACTGCCTTCGGCACCCAGACTTGACAAGGTGAAGGTGTGTCATCACCAGGGATAGGAGCTACTTACTAAGAGGCCAGATACAGCACACGGTGGAACTGCACAAACATCCGGACCTGCTCGCTGCGAGAGGTGGGTGGGGAACAGAGGTAGGAGGAGCAGAGAAGAGAACACAGGACAGTAGGGGAGAGGAGGGCGGACGAGAACAGAGGAGGGACGAGCAGAGGAGAGAGCTGACATGCATCATTTCCACTCCCTTATCAGACAAAGACAATCAGCCCCCAGTGACTGTCATAGGGGCCTACAATGAACTCGAAGGTTGACTTCCTCAAAAAATAAACTGGCGAAAATGAATGCATCACATTACAATCATTTAGCAGTCTGAGGGCATGTCAGGGACAGCAATGGCAGTATTCTGATGGGGGGGGGGGTCAGAAGGACAACAGTGTCTGGTAATGTCACTCAATTCAGGGCCTGCTTACCAGAATGTGAAGAGAGCCACGACGCCAAAGGTCACCATCAGCTGGAGCATCAGGATGGCAAACACCTGCGAGGAGGTCACTGGTTCACGTTAGAGGCTCACGGGCCCGCCGTGCAGCTCCAGAGCCCAGTCCAGCCTAGATAAAACACTCCCACCTTACGGATAAACATGCGTCGGATGCTCTTGTCCTCCCAGCCGCTCCCGCTGAGACCATCCCAGCTGTCGCTGGGGTCCGAGTACGGTGAAGACACATCGGAGGCGTAGGGGTTGGAGTAGCCCGAGCCTACATGAGGAGGGTGGGGCATTAGGACCGGGCGGACGCTGACTGCATGTAAAGCACCATAAAGGCAGACTTAGAGAGCCAGGCAGGGAGCACCAGGTGAACGACAGCTGGCGGGCAGGGGCCAACAGAAAGAAAAGGCAGGGTGGCAGAATCGCAGGGTTACTCACTGGGGCTGGGGTGCACGTACGCCCAGCTTGGGTGGAAGGGCACACAGGGAGGGACCTGAGCAGCGCCCGCCAGACCTCTAGGGCCTTGAGGCTTGTCTCCAGCTGTGGCTTCAGTGTAGCTGGGGGGTTCAGTGGGCATACTCATGACTGGGGAGTGGAACAGGGTGCCGGGGGTTAGACGGGGGTCCATGTCAGTTTAACACAAACATATCGAAGATGAAAAATGGCACTCCGATGTCTGCAAAGGGTTTAACGCTTTAGCAATACGGGCCAGCAGTAGCGGAGACAGAGCTCAGAAGCTACACTGCGATTTCCAGGTGGCACCATACCAGACACAGCCACACGTCACAGCCTGAAGTCAAACCCAAACACATAAGGTAGAGCCAGATACGGGGACCTTCTGCTAACTGCAGTCAATAAGTGATTAAGTCAGGGTTGCCAACTTTGGTCAGTTGGCTGGAGTGAGATTTTCAATTCGAGACAATTCACATGTATGTAACAGTTATATTACCTTGTACATAGTCTGTACGTTTTGTTTACCAACCCAACGCTTTTTATGTATATAATCTTAGGTTTATAACAGAATAATACAGATTTGCCGTAAGATTTCTTGCGTGAGCGTGACAGTCTGAAAGCATCAATGTCACGCCAGAAGCGTGAGAGTTGGCAACCCTGTTAATTAATCATTTTTCAGCTTACCTGAGGGTCATGGTCGGGCACAAAGCATATAGATACATATAGAGCAAGCTTACTGTTCAAAACGTGCGATGTAGTTATTGACTCCTTTGTTAAATACAAGGAAACCGTTTAAAAAACAATTTCGATTCCTCCAAGGCCGATGGATATGTGTGGAGGCGCAGTCAACAAAAGGACCGACACCAACAAGCTCACGGCAAACCTGCCGCTTAAATGCTTTCTACAGTCAAAGTTTTTTGCTGCACCCAAAGCAGGTATCCGCCGGTACCTGAATTTCAGTCTTTCGGCGCCTTTCCGAACCTCAGCCGTACTTTTGTATATCTGAATACAAAAATGTGCGATGGAGCGGCTGCACACAGCACGACTTGGAAGGAACGGAAATCGGGGCATTTCGACAGCACGGCGGCGCCATACCAGGGTTAAGCTAGGCGAATCCGAGCTAAAACGTATTATTTCAAAGCATTACTCTTACCTGAAACAGAGAGGTGGCTCAACGGTACCTGCTAGCGAGAGAGAATAAGGAAACAGTCCCGCCGGTGACGCAAACGGCCACGTGCGCCGCTGGGGATTGTGGGAGAAGGAGTCCATCTAGGCACCCCCGCCGCAGCAAAAGCAAATTTGCAATGGAGTAAAAATGGACCGTACCATGTTTAAGAACGATACTAACAGGAAACCCAGTACTGGGTTTGTATCCAGTATAGTAGTTTGGTGGGTTTTACTCTTTAAAAAACCCAGTTTATTATGTTTTTGATAGTCTATTCAGTCATTCTCGCCTAGTTCCAATAAACTGAACACATTACATAATACCAGTAATATTAATCTCAATAAAAAGGCCATGTTTTTAAAATGGTGAAATAATCATGAGTCCTCTGGTTGCCATACACCAATGCAGTTTTCCTAAATAGCAAATTAAATTCAGCCTGACATACAAAGCAAAGGATCATAAATAAAAAGAACCTTTAGAGGAACAACAAAATTAAAACTGCATAGGAGGGCAAGCCTCAAGCCAAGGAAGTATTTATTTGTATTTATCAGATGTTTTTGTCCAGTGACAAAAGTAAAGGGAATTTTATGAATTAATGAGAAAAAGGAGAAAATCTTTCACTTGCAGCACATTATTGCAAGTTGCCTGTTACCATGGACTGAACCTCACAAATCACTACAGCCGTGTTCCATGGGTTACTGTCCAAAGGGCATGATCACAGGGATCCTGTGTGGGACCAGCCAGCATAAAGTAGAGATACAGGTAACAATGGCCTGGACTGTGCATCACCTGGAATATAGAAGTTATATGCTCTGATCTATGTTTAGAGCATTTTATTTAGACTTTTGTCTTTAATTCAAGAAATCAGTTAAACCACAACGGCGTACTCCCCCTAGTGTCTGATAAATATGGAATAACATGTAAATCATCCACTCCTGTGGGCCAAGCTACACCGGTACCCGAAGCGTGTACAGTGAACTGGGCGATCAAGAAACACACCGATCCTCAATTTAGACAAAAGCATCTGCTAAATAAACGTAAACCTGTCGACTGATCTTGGAGACTGGAGACTTACAGAAAACACACACACACCACTTGTTTTACGTCTGATCTGACATCTGGATCCCAACAGACACCCAGATCTCAAAATACAGGCTGCGCAACACAAACATTCTCCATAACTTTCAGGGAAATCGTTTACCTAAACACAGGTTAAAAAAAAAAAAAAAGCTTCTCAAAAGAATGTGTAACAAAGTGAAAGAGTAAATGACACCAAAACCAGCTAAGGGCCCAAAACAAGGTGCGTCTTTATGCCAGTAATCCATCTGAATAGCCTCTACCCTTAAAAACACCAACATCAGTGGTCCTACTGCAGTCAGCATCAAACAGGAATGGGAAGGGAAAGTATCACAATGGGAGTTTACTTATTTATTCAGACAAACCCATTATTGCAAATACAATGTTAAATAAATGACAAAATAAAAGCTCTTGAGTGGGAAGGGAATCTAAAAGTGACTCAGTCCCATTTGTGTGGCTGCAGATACATTTAAAAGGAAGATTAAGTGCAAACGTCACTGAAACAGCTTTATTTGGAGAGACTAGGGCAAGCCTACTGTGACGAGACTGACATCCTCGCTGAAGATGGTTCATGAGGGAGACCTGGCGTTTTGCAAAGAGATGGGGGGGGGGGGGGGGTACTGCCAGTTCAGCATGCTTCCAAACAGCCATGACTGAGGGAAGAAGGGAGGAAGCTTCATGAGGTTTCTGGAGGTGCCACCTGGACAATGTTCAGATGTCATGCATCTGTTTGTCGATTTTGGATTTCAAGTGCTCCTTGTACGCCAAGATGTCCCTGTTCCATTTAGTGATGGTCTGCTTCTCACAAACCCAGATTTCCTGAGCCACCTGTGTGGGAGCACAAAGACAGATGCAGGAGGTGGGCATCCAATCCAACACTATGTAGAAATTGTGACCAGGAGCTTGTAGACCAAGAGGTTCTAGAACATACGCGACTAATTCCAAGTGAATTGCTCTGAGGTTACAGGGCCGGCTGTGAAAACGTACCTGTTGGATCAGCCTGAAGTCGTGGCTGACCAGCATCATGCCGCCCTCAAAGTCATTGATGGCTTCTGCCAGGGCGTCGATGGTCTCAATATCCAGGTGGTTGGTGGGTTCATCAAGGAAGAGCATGTGGGGGTTCTGCCAGGCCAGCCAGGCGAAGCAGACCCGGCATTTCTGCCCATCTGACAGGTTCCTGATGGGACTCACCTGGAGGAGGAAGAGAAGCGGCATGAGCTACAGGCAACCACGAAGAAGAGCTGCAGGAGAACCCGCTTTCGACCGAGGACTCGCCTGCTGCTTTCCAGTCAGTCCATAGCGACCGATGATCTTCCTCATCTCCTCTTTCTCTTTGATCTCGGGATAGCACTTCATCATGTAGTCCAGTGGAGACAGGTCCAGCTCCAGCTGCTCAGTCAGGTGCTGTGAAGGACAACCTAAGCAGTCAATGCTTCAGCCCAGAAGCAATCACCCAGTACATTCCGGCAGGAGAGCTTATTACCATCCTGTTCACAGGAAGCTCAAAGGACGACACCTCTTGGCAGTTATTTCAGACTGAGCTGCACATGGTCACGACCCCCCCACCCCAGAAGGCCCAGACACCCTAAAGCAGAGGCTTGTTTTAGTGTTGTGCTGCTGATCAGATAAACGCTTCGGTCCATTTTTATCAACGCACCGTCGCACTGAGAACATACTGCTTGGCAACGGTACTATAATTCGGCCTTTTGTTTACATCACATCAGTGCAGCAACCCAAGCCTGTAGAGGGCGCCTCTGAGCACACTGACAACCAGGGCTCTCAAACCTCATCCACCCAGTTTGTTAGCCAGAAAAGCAGGTTACTATCATAGACACAGAATCTTCAGCACTATGACTGAGCATGAGTACCGGCAGTACATTACTCTCAGTTCAGAAGCAGCAGGAATCAAGACTGCACAGTTTTCTGTAGTTACGGCCTCAAATCAAGCATATACAGCTCTTGAAAAAATTGAGATCACCATTTCAAAAAAGTCTGCATTTATAAAATCGGGGTTTAATCCTGGTTCTGTTAACAGAAGGCTATGCTGAGGGGCAGGCTGCTTCCAGGCTCAAAGTGTCTAAGACAGCAGTACACAAGAAGGTGAAGCAGGAGACACTGGCAGTAACCAAAAACCAGCCAGGACAGAAGCAACTTTCTAATGCCAGAGATGACTCAACTTATCCAGCAGTGCCTCATAAATTGGACCTTGAAAGATTGGTGTGAAGTGCACTGCTAGGACAGTTCATAACAGGTTCGCAGAAGCAAGACCAAAGACCCATAAAGCAAGGAAGAAGCCCTTAATTAACGAGAAGCAGGGAAGAGCCGGACTGGAGTTTGCAAGAAATGTACATTTTGCACAGGTGCATAATCGTGAGAAATAAGTGAAACTGAAAATTCATCTGCGGTCTCAATTTTATCCCCAGAGCTGTACGCGTTTCATCTGAATTAAACAGAAGGCAAGAGCAGTCATACATTACCTGGTGGTATCTGCCGATCTTAACATGAGAGTGTTTCCTAATCATACCATCAGTGGGGAGAAGCTGAAATAGAGAGGATGTGTTAGACCTTCATTCACCTGCTGTGTAGTGACCAGTCACAGCAGTTTGAGGACCTGACATGAGGAATGAGCTCCACACCTCGCCTGCAAGGAGCTTCAGCAGCGTGGATTTCCCAGCCCCGTTCGGACCCACCAGGGCCACCCGTGTGTCCAAGTCTATGCCAAACTCCAGGTTCTTGTATATGCAAGGCTGGAACACAGAGCCGGGAGTGACGTCAGGCTCACAGCACCGACCGCAGTACCAGGACCACGTCCGGAGAAATACAGGAAACTCACCGAGTCATCCGAGTATCTAAAGCTCACGTTCTGAACCATGATAACTGGAGGAGGTATCTTCCCACAGGGAGGAAAATAAAATGACAGGGTCTGCAGAGACAGCAAACGGAAAGCCAACAGATCAGCCTGTGGGGCTGAGCTCTGAGGCCGGGACAGATCTGCAGGCTGGCCAGAAAGCCTATAGCCCATTCAACACACTGAAGATCAAAGACTACCATCACTCTTAAAGCATCACTGGAGATCATTCTTTCAAACAAGCCAGGATCCCCAAGCAGCTTCAGAGTGCATCGCGCTCAGCTGCCGTAAACGGGCACCGGCCCCAAACACACCTTGTCATTCACAACGCGCTCCGTCAAGCCCGACGCCACCATCTTCTGCAGGGTCTTCTCTTTGCTCTGCGCCTGCCGGGCCAGCTTGGCAGAGCCGTGACCGAACCGCGCGATATAGTTCTAGACCAAGACGAAACATAAATCACATGTGATCTGCATGCCGTGGAGGTGCCATGCAGGTATATGCAACATAACTGCAGCCTGTGAAGTTCCAACTTAATACCATATGACCACAGGGGGGCAGTGCTTACCTTCATGTGTGCGATCTGGTCCTGCTCCCAGTTGTACCGTTTCATTTGGTTCTCCTCCAGCTCCTCCCTGGTCTTCACATACTGGTCATAGTTACCCTTTAACAAAAAACACTGGCATTAACGCTGCATGCATCTAAACACCCAGCAAAGGCGCTTAAAGGATGTGACTGATTGGCAGTTATTTCAGACTGAGCTGCATATGGTCACAGCCCCTCATCCCCACCCTGACGGACCTGACACCCTAGAATCAGAGGCTTGTTGTGCTGTTGCGCACCTGATCAGATAAACGCTTCGGTCCATTTTTATCAACGCACCATCGCACTGAGAACATACTGCTTGGCGACGGTACTATAATTCGGCCTTTTGTTTACATCACATCAGAGCAGCAACCCAAGCCTGTAGAGGGCGCCTATGAGCACACTGACCAAGAGCATGCATCACTAACTGAGATTTATTGGTTAGCTAAATAAAATCGCCAGACTTAAGGTGTCCCAGTTTAAACAGACTTCATCGTTCACTCACATTTAGCCCAGACTACCTTAAATCCGACAAGTTCACTTGCTAACCGAGAAATCCAGCTTTGCGATACAGGCGTCAGGTCTACTGAGCCTCACCCACCCAGACACAGGAGAGCCCAGTCTCCTACCGTGTAATACTTGAGCTTTCGCTGGTGGAGATGGATGATGTTGGTGCACACGCCGTTCAGGAAGTCTTGAGAGTGAGAGATCAGGACGAGGATACGCTTAAACCTGTACAGAGGACACAGGCAGCATGGAGACCGACAGAGAACGCCAGCGAAGGTGGACGGCGGTGGCAGCCAAAGCGGACTTACTGTTTGAGCTCCTCCTCCAGCCACACACAGGCGTCCAGGTCCAGGTGGTTGGTGGGTTCATCCAGCAGCAACATGAACGGCTTGATGAACAGGGCCCTGTCACAGGAGGCATGCGGATGAGGGGTGGCCATTTTGCGAGGGGGAACTCCACAGCCAGGGCGACGCAGGTCAGTCTACGCTTTCTCCCGAATTCTCATCGCTCCGCCGCACTGAGAACGTACTGCTGGGCGGCGGCGCTCATCCGGCCTTTCATTACATCATATCCGCGCGCGACTCTGTGGCCCCGCCGCGGCAGGGGTGGAGTCCTCACCTGGCGAGGGCCACGCGCATGCGCCAGCCGCCACTGAAGTCCTTGAGCTTCTTGCGCTGCATGGCGGTGGTGAAGCCCAGGCCGTGCAGGATGCGGGAGGCGCGCACCTCGGCCTTGTCGGCGTCCAGCTCCTCCAGACGCTCGTAGAGCTCCATCAGCTTCTCGCACTCGGCTGAGGGGACACCGGCACATCACGTCGGTTCATGGCATCATGGTCCGCCAAAAACACGAACCGCACCCAAAAGGTCCGAGACGTTATCAGCTGTTAAGACATCAAGCTGCATTCATTTAAAAAGATGACCAAAAATGAGGTAACACTGGAGGCGGGAATGGATTATAACCAGCAATTACAAGCTACCTAAAAAAGTCAGTGGTAAATATTTATGCTGACGACTTTTCTGATGTAAAGAGGGTAGAGACACCAAAATTGTAGTCACTGTAGACACACCACAGCACACAAACAAATGTGTTCCTTGCATTTTACCTCTGCATTTTTATGATATTGTGACATAGCAGTGGGCTACTATTCAGGGTTCGAAATTAACTTTTTTGATCACCAGCCAAAGTGGCTGGTAACTTTCTGAAGTTACCAGCCAATCAGAATTTCCATTAGACAAATTTTTACGTGGTGAAAATGAGATTATGAATGCCACTGAATGAAAATTTGATCATTTTATTAACAGTGCATGAAAAACGCACAGAAAGTGCAATACACACAACAAACTATACAGTTATAAACTGTTATAAACTTAACTATACATCATCATTTCCAAGTTTGGTGGTCATTTGTATATGTCTGTCCTATCTTCAAGCCTTTCTACCTGTACCACCCTAAATTAATTATCATGTGAATAACGCCAATGTTACTGCCTACGGAGTATATTTACTTTTCAGTGATTTTTTTAAAAAAAAAAAACCCTAACATTTCCTCTGTCATAGCATGTACGTCACTCTCATTTTAAATGCACTGATTCTGAACATGTAAATAAAATGGTTGATTCACATTCACACATCCATGCGAAGTCGGTAAAAGGTCTGCCCTTTTTTGCGATGGCATGGGCATTTCTAAAAAGAAGTTGCATCTTCTCCAACTCCAAAGTCTTCAGTGAAGAGAGGCTTCTCCCCGCAACACTGTCTTCAACGGGAACCGTCTTAGCGGTTTTTATTTGAAGGCTCTCCTGGCGACTTCGAGCTTTCTCGTGGTCCTTTACTGCCTCGATTTTAAAATTACTGGTCCCCACCACGAAACTGTTTTATTTTTTTCTTTCGTGTACTCACGGCAAATCTGACAAAACATGACTGCATTTTTCCTATCAAACACTAGCCAATGACGACCTGTCTGCCATTTACAATTAAACTTCCTTCTCTTTGTTTCGCACGCTCTGTCAACAGTTTCATCGTCTGCCTCCTTCCTCTTCTCACCTTTTCCTGATCCTGACGTCTGTCCTAACCACCGCAGCATTTTGATTTTAGCTTATTTCGCTGTCCAGCTCAGTCCTCTTTGCTCATCCGATATTTCCTATTTCTTGTATGTATTTTCACGCTCTCGTCGTTAATTGGACCCGCAAACCGAAGCGTACAGTATCTGCGCGCTGCTGCCAAAGGTATCTAAAACGTCACCCGTAGTGTAGTGTTCATGTGAAATGTAGGACAGAGGGGACAAACGACCCAGAGCATCTCTGACATGATTTGCATGAATAGTTCATGCATCACCGGCCAAACTGGCTGGTAAGTTTTATCAATACCCGCCAAAATGATTTTTAACCCGCATTTGGCGGGTGTTAATTTCGAACCCTGCTACTATTATTTAGTACCTGGAGAGCAGTGTATGGGGCGGTACCTTGCTGGTCGGGGATTCAAACCAGCAATCTCTCAATCACAAGCTTGCTAATCATTAGGTCACTACTGCACAGTAAATGTTCCTTTTCTAAAGTAGAATTTACACTTCTTGTAGAATATTAAAGGTTCCCGAAAGCAATATGTAGAACATTATAGGCTCCGGAAGGCAATAAATCTAGAATGTTATTAAATCTGAAGGCATTAAAGGGACAGTGCGTTTAAGTGACAACGTAGGCTGAGCCCAGTGCAAACTCACAGTCCTCGTGGGCCAGGCGCTCAGCCTCCTTCTCCAACTGGATCCTTTCCTCGTCCACTTCCATCACGCACTGCAGCGCCGTCTTCTCACTGGGGGCCATCTCTCGCGTCAGGTGGTAGATGTCAATGTGCTCTGGGATGGGGACTTCTCGGAGGCCGATCGCCGACAGCAACATGGACTTCCCTGAGATAGAGGAACGCGATTCGTTTATAGGGTGGCGCATTCAAGCAGCGGTCATTGTGAAGGCCGTGGGCATCTGGGGGGGTCTTACCGGTGCCGTTGAGGCCGATCAGCCCATAACGGCGGCCTGAGTTGAGCTCCAGGCTGGTGTCACTGAGCAGCTCCTGGCCGTGGAAGGTGAGCGACAGACTGCTGATGTGCACGTCCGTGCTGTTGGGGTGGGATGCCAGTACGCCGGTCACTGCCCTCGCCTCGGTCTTCTTCAGCTCAAACTCATCCATCTCCTTCGTCAGGCTGGCTACCTCAGCTACAGAGAAAGCAAAGCCTGAGAGGAAGATCTGATCACCTGAGCGTTCAACCACCCCTGCTGGGACAAGGAGCCCTGGTGCTTCAACGCCAACTGAGTACAACACAAACCCTTCATCCCCCAATCACTGCTGAATACAAACCTGCCTGTTCTAGTCAAAGGCTGGAGTCAGGCAGACCGTATCTTAATGTACCCCGAGTGGAGAGTCTTACCACTGTCCACTGCTCCGTTCTCCTGGCTCTCCGGATCCCCGTTCACCTCATCTGGCTTCTTGGTGCGCTGGCGAGCCTTGGCGGCCTCCTTCTTCTTGGCGGCCTTCTTCTTAGCCAGATCAGACGGCATGGCTGCAGACCCCCAGGAGTATCCGACAAGACAGCAACCTAAGAAGCACATGGCTTAAAGTTCCGAGTATGGACACATGAGTGATCATCACTAACAGTAAAATTACCTCAGTTAAACACTAATAGAACGCCCAGAGGCTTTGTGAGTATACCACTTTAAGAGTTTACATACACTAAAGCGACAATATTAAGATTAAAATCCAACAAACAAATTTAAATATAGAGATCGTCCGTTTTTAAATACTTATTGAGCAAAAACCACTCTTACATAAGTAAACAGGTTACGAACCGGCACCAACAAAGGAGATACTTAACACGTGGTGACTCCATAGAAGAACCCCCCCCATTCTGGGAGCGATCCTCCCGGCGCCGTACCCTCTTCCGGACAGATCCCCTCCCCCACCCATGTCGCTGTAGCCATTTCAGGAGAACACCGTCCCCCCCCTTTCAGTTTCAGGACGCGGCACCCTCTTCCGGACAGACTCCCCCCCTCCCTACCGTGGGCGGCCGGTTTTAGGACGCTATGCGGGCCCTGGGGCCCCGCGAAGCGTAGGGCCGACAAGAGCACTAGGCCCGGCATCCATTTCGTTTTTACAAAGAGCTCCATTCAGCTCCACCTGAGCCTCACCGCAGCGACCGCGTACTCCACCAGACAAGTGCGGCCCGGAAGATCTTGGAGGGCAAAGCGGTACCTGGAGCGGCACCGGGCCGGCCCGCATCCCCGCCACCCGCACCGCAGCGTGACAGACAGACAGAGAGAGAGCTACGCGGTTAACCGGCACCGCCTCACGGGTACACGGGCGCTGACAGTACCTCTTCAAGACCGTAGATTTAGACAGAATAACGAATGTTAGGTAAAGGGATCGTAAAGCCAGTTACACGTTTCCGCACCCCGATACCTTACCTTCCCTCTCGACTGCCGGCGATTCTGAGAAGGAAAAACCCGCACGGCCGCGCGTGTCTCTAACGCCGGGGAGGACAATCTGATTGGTTTGCGTACAGCGCGAGTCTGACATCATGCGACTGCTCGGCATTCTGGGATAGGTAGTCTTTCGTGATTTCGCTGCGGCAAAATCCGCTCGACGAAAACACAGTGCGGCATACCGAATACTGCAGGTAAAAGCTTTAAATGCCTTAAGCACACTATTCCCTGACTTTTGTCTTTGCTTCGGTATTAAGACCACTTAATACATTTTTTAATGAAACCGTAGAAAGGTTCAATACACTACAGAACTTTTTATTTATCTATGCGTTTTATTTATAACTAAAGTGTATTATTATTAAAGTGTTTATAACAACAAATGGTTTACACACCAAATTGCTATTTTATACCAAAAAATTTTTTGTGGAAAGTCATGTAACCATGCAAGGTGAGTACTGTGCCTGTGATCGGAAAGTCGCTATAGTTCAAATGCCCTGCAAAGTGATTTCACTGTTCAGCCCTTGAGCAACGCCCTTAACCCCATTTGACAATTGCTTCAGTGACTGGTTGACCTAGTTTTCTCAATTATATGTCACTTTGATTAAAAGCATCTGTTAACGATAAATGTAAACATACGCGTAAAATATTCATGTGTCCGGAATGTCCAGGGAGCTGGGCATTTTCCCAGTGGTCTGATGAGTACAAACAAAATTTATTTTAGCAAAATGTATCACTCAGGAAAAAATAACATGGGAGACCCAAGGGCGTAACTTTGGCTGGAACATTGAGGGGGTTGAGGTCTCCACCCATTACGGGGGAAACATGATTATTGGGGGGGGGTTGTATTAGCTGGTTTTGATTTACTGGGGGGCTACAACCTCATCCCCCCGTAATTTACGCCCATGGGGAGACGAATGATAATTTACTGTGGGGCCATGGAGGACCCCAAAGTCCAGAGCCATTTTTAAAGCCTAGTCCAGCCCTGCTGGAGTCTATATTACAGTATATTAGTACACAGCATATTACACAGGCCCACTGCAAAATTCATCAAGGGCAGAGGGGCCCCTGGTCTGCAAACTTTACCCTATGCCCCGCTTGATAACAGGCGATCATGCAAAATTCGCAACAACTGAACGAGAACCCTTCCCCCTGCGGACGGGAACACTTTCCGACCAACCCCTCCTCCTGTCGCCGAACACCCCCGCGAAACCTCTCCTTCGCCCGAAATCACACATGTATTCTGTTTCTCTGCACGGAAAACGGAAGGATGACTGTACTCTATTAGAAAAAAGAAAAACGTAGGACGGCCAAGAGTGTTAGAGCAAATGAAACCAAAGCTTTCATAGGAAAAGCACGCTGCATCGCATCAAAGAGACGCACTAGAGAAATACAAGGCGGATGTCAAGCCAATGAGAAGCGGGCTTTCTTGACCTGACTTCACTCCACAGGACAGGCTTTGCGTAAATTGCGTAGCGCCCGATTATTTCAGAGGAGCTGTAGTCCGGAACTCCGGATACGGTGTGACCGCTCTGCTCGTTTCGTATCGCGTCGAGACTCAGGGCTTGACTTCGGATCGCCCGAAAGCGGTCTGGACGGGAGGCCGTGGTTTTCCGGACAGCGTCAAATAGGTGTTCTTTTTTTTGATGTTTTGAAAATGGTTAGACGTCGTAAGCGATAAAAATGACAACATAAATCGTAGCAAAGTACGTTTTTATTTTGAATGCTATAGCTGTGTGTGTGTGTCGATGAGAAGGATTCAGTTCTAGATAAAATTACGATAAGGGATTGTTTACAGATTGCTGCTAATGAATTTATTCGTGATCTCTAAAAGTGACACGTCTGCTTGCTGGTGAGGTACAAACCCCAAATGATCGCCGTCTATGCGATTTAACCTAAAATTGTTTAAAATGAAGAGAGTCTGTTTTACATAGATTGGCAATTAATTTGCCTTCAATATACGTGGGCTTAATTAATTTCAGCCCGCTTTTCGTATTGCTGTTAGACAAAGTAAAATAAATAAATAAATAAATAATAAATGCAGTTTACAATTAATATCCGCTGTTAGAATAAATTAGCATAGCTGGTTGTGTCGGAAAATTTTAAAAATGTGTGACTGGTTCAGGGTAATATTAAATCCCTTTCGGACGCCAGATCAGTCTGACTGTCCCATGAACTTTTTGCTGTAGATGACACATATGTGTGTGTAAATATAACGCGTAGATCACGATATGCTGTAAGAAGCGTCGGTTTTCTGCAGGCTGTCAGACCCTTAAAACATCTGTATGCATGAGACGTATGCACATTTTAACCTGGTAAAGGGCGAGTCTTGAGTGATTCCCAGCACACGATGTCAGCTGAGAAATCTTTGCGGCGTTTCATATCCGATTATTGCACAGGACGCATTGCACCGATAGACGCCAGGTATCCATGTCCCTGTTTATACAATGGACAGAGATTTGGAAGCTACTAAAACGACGCATTTTGCCCCGCATTGTTGTGGGTGAATTGCTTTAGATTGAGCGGTCAGCCGTCCGCCCTGAAAGGACCCCAACCCGTTTCCCGTA
Organism: Hippopotamyrus pictus; assembly: GCA_026781145.1. NCBI lineage: Eukaryota > Metazoa > Chordata > Actinopteri > Osteoglossiformes > Mormyridae > Hippopotamyrus > Hippopotamyrus pictus. The sequence continues at coordinate 7,751,813 of JAODLC010000085.1, read as the reverse complement.
CGTGGATAGGGTTTGCGCCATGCGGGTGTCCTCCCTCCTCGCAGCCTTCCGACCGGCGCTGCCCCTCATCCTGGGGCTTTCCCTCGGCTGCAGCCTCAGCCTGCTCATGGTTTCCTGGACCCAGGGGGATGCGGGCGATTCATGCGAGGATGAGCTGGGGAACCGTGTGCTGTTCCCCGGAGACCACAGGAGAGACACTGAGGGGGGTCTGGATGGGGATGCCGCAAATGAAGATTTCCAACCGCGGATTGTGCCCTATCACAAGGACCCAAACAAGCCACACAAAAAAGTCCTCAGGCAAGTTCATGGAACCAGTGTGTTGTTGTGTGTTTTTTTTTTTTTTTTTAAAGTGCTTTTATTAGGCTATTGTGGATATCAGGGGGAAAGTAATATGCTCTTTCACTTAAAGGCCTTGTCCATTTGTGGATAGCGTACCACTTTGGTAATGTGCTAGGACTTGTGGTGTCCTACTGTAATCATGTACAATAACACAACATTGCCCTGTCATATGTCAGCACAATATATTAGGGCTCTGTGGTTCAGGAATTCCCTGAGGTTCGATCAAGCGGTGCTTTACATTACAGTTTGATGCACATGCTGCACCGTGTCTCCCTGGAGACCATGAGTACGAACTGTATAGTCCCGTGTTCTGTACTGTGGAACAATCAAACCTTTGAATAGAGATGAGTATTTTCAATCTTTAAAATTTCCAGTTTCCCTGCAGGATCTGTGTCTTGCTCTGTCTGTTCCTCACCTTCACATGTTTTTGCGATCCTCCTCCTGTCATCTTTTCTGCTTTGAGTTTCACTTGTCTGCTTGGTCACACTGAATCATTGGTCTTTTAATGGTCTGCTGAGAGCTTGCAGGTATCTGTGCCTTGCATCCTGCTAAATGACGCTGGGCTGCCCCTTGACTCCGCTTGCAGAAATCCACGCTCCTCTATCCTTTCGGGCCAGGGGTAGCCTGCGGCTTTCTGCACTCGGTGACTTTCGGCGGCAGTCGCAATGACTGCTCTACTTACTTTTAATAAACACTGGAAACTGTTTACGGCCTACTGCGATTTTCTTTTATTTACCCCTTGCCTTACGTAAGGGACCCTGGAAAGTTCTGGGCCTCCGGCCCTGTGTGATGTAACTGAGCCTATTTGTAGAACCATTTATCACTGGGCTTTTCATGCTACGTGCCACGTAAACTGTCTCAGGGTTCATCTCTAGCCCCTTGTCTATCAGAGAGGCCCTAATGGAAATACGTGGACCACTGCAAGGATAACGCTATGATCTAAAAACCACAGTATATCAGAGCACAGTTTGGCTTACCAACAATAAGGCATTTGGGGGTGGAGCAGAAATCATCAGCAATTAGCGAAAACAACTCCGTTCACCATGCAAGCGAATCATCAGCATCATCAGATTTATATCGTGCTATATGCATCGTGACCAGCATGTGGTTGGCATCAGAATGGCGCTTTAGGGTTGCTGATGGTGATTTATGCACCTGTTCACTCACAAATGCCTCACATGCACAGTTTGGTTCCAGGTCACTTCAGTGGAGATTACTGTTATTTTGCCATTGTTGTCTACAGTGGATTAGTTTCCCCAATCGTAATAGCAGCGTCTTCTTCGCAGGACACGGTACATCCATACGGAGCTGGGTATCCGAGAGCGCCTCCTTGTGGGCGTTTTGACCTCCCGTGCCACCCTCAACACGTTGGCGGTGGCCGTGAACCGCACCGTGGCGCATCACTTCCGTCGCGTCTTCTTCTTCACCGGTTTGCGCAGCACCAAACTGCCGCACGGCATGGCGGTGGTCGCCCACGGCGACGACCGGCCTGTCTGGCTCATGTATGAGACGGTGCAGCACCTGCACCAGCACTATGGCGCCGACTATGACTGGTTCTACCTGGCGCAGGATGACACGTACACGCACGCTGAGCGGCTGGTGGAACTGGCGGGCCACCTGAGCGCCGGGCAGGACCTCTACATGGGCCGGCCTGAGGAGTTCATCGGCGGTGAGGAGCGTGCCCGTTACTGCCACGGTGGATATGGCTACCTGCTCTCCCGCAGCCTGTTGGCCCGCCTGCAGCCCCACCTGGACACCTGTCGCAATGACATCCTGAGCGTCAGGCCCGACGAGTGGCTCGGCCGCTGCATCATCGACTACCTGGGTCTGAGCTGCAAAGACACCCACCAGGTAACCAATGTTACTTTTGAGGGTTAAGATCAGATACACGGCCTGCTCTTAAAATGTCTCTGAATCGTTCTGATCCTCGTCTGGCCTTACAACCGCCATCTGTTTTATTGGTTGTGCCATGCTCTAACTCCTTAGACTCCTTAGTTTGCCTTTGGGTCAATCTATGGATTAGAAGGACAACAATGTATCAGTGTGGTTTTTGAGTTGTGAGGAAGTATAAAGGAAGCATCTGAAATCCAGGAGCAGCTAAACAGACCTATATACTATACTATACTATACTATACTATACTATACTATACTATATACCAGGACTGCGGGACCAGTTCCATGGAGGGCCTGTATGGGTGCAGGTTTGTGGGATGACCTCTCAAGCGGCCAATAAGAAAGCAGTGGTTCTCAACTCCAGTCGTGGGGACCCACTGTATTGGCTGATTGAGAGGCCATCCCAAAAACCTGTACCCACCGGCTCTCCATGGAACAGCTTCCCGACCCCTGCTAAATATTATACCATACTATATACTGTATAGTATGTACTATATATTATGCTATGCTAAATTATGCTTACTGCTAACTTACTACTAGATATTTCTAAAATCTGTATTGCATAATTTGTATTATATAATTTTGGGTCATATTTGGGTGAGTTTTTTTCGGTAGAATGTTTTGATAGCTACAGGCTGTTGAGAAGGAATGCAATGACTGCACATCCAAACTGTGTGAAGTTAGTTCAGGTCACGTACGTGTGGTAAACACACTTGCCATTGGCTGTGGTTCAATCATTTTATGCATTCCAGATGTCTGGCCAAATGCTGTGAGCTCCAGCTTTTAAATCCTATGACTGGCGTGCTTCTGAACAATTCCACATGCATATCAAACTGTTATGTCCCTGCTGTTTAGTGGATGTGATTTTTAATAGCATTGTGTCCTAGCATAAAGTTTCCTTATAATAAAACGCATATCAGAAGCAGACCTGGGAACTTTAGTCCTGATACATTTTGTTGCCCCTAATGTGTGACCTTTAAAGTGTCTGCACATAAATGTAACATTAAAGTGTTAAGTTCCCTCGTATTGTTGTTATTACAGGAAATGAAGTACCACTATTTTGAGCTGGGTAAGAACGCAGACCCAGAACGTGAGGACAGCCCGCATTTCAAGAACGCCTTCACAGTTCACCCTGTGTCAGAACCAGACCTCATGTATCGCCTACACAAACGCTTCAGCCAGATAGAGCTGGACTGGACCTACCTGCAGATCCAGCAGTTGCAGGTTAGTGCATCATCTCTTGGCCATGCAGTTTATATCTCCAGAGGAACGGCAATAACTCAGCAGATCTCAGGACCTCCATGCATTATCGATTAGAGAAAGATTCTATGATGTAACTGAGATCCATAGCTGTAATCCATAGTCAGTCCATTGCTTGAAGCTTGAGCACTGTGGAACGTCAGTATGTTGCTTTTGTAACAATGATTCTGTACGTTATGGGCAGGTTCAGATCAACAATCTGAGTGAGCTGACCCCAGAGGGCAGGGCAGGAGCCACCTGGCCTGTAGGAATCAACCCCCCATTCAAGCCCAGGACACGTTTTGAGGTCATCAACTGGGAATACTTCACCGAGGAACACATCTACTCATGCGTTGACGGCGCTCCCAAGTGCGAGCTGCGCGGAGTGGACAAGGCGGACGTGATTGCTGTGCTCGAGACGGCAGTGGAGCACCTGAATGAGCGCTACCAACCACAGCTCCGCTTCCGCAAGCGACGGCTCCTCAATGGCTACCGCCGCTTCGACCCCACACGTGGCATGGAGTACACCCTGGATCTGGCTCTTGAGGCCCTCACCCAGAAGGGTCACAGCCAAGTCATTGCTAAGCGTGTGGGGCTCCTCCGGCCCCTCAGTGCTGTTGAGATCATCCCCATGCCTTATGTGACCGAGGCCACACGCGTGCAGGTCATCCTGCCCGTGACGGCCCGTGTACAGGAGCACGTCGGAAACTTCTTGGACATGTATGCAATGAACACCCTGGACACCCATGACAACGTGCTGCTCACGTTTCTCTTCGTCTACGACCATTTTGATGCCCAGCGAGTTAGCCAAACCGACGTATTTGCTGGGATCAAGTCCTTGATTGGTGAGGTAGAGAAGCGCTACGGCGACGTGAAGATCCCTTGGATTAGTGTGAAGACTGAGGTACCCTCGGAGGTCAAGCTCATGGACATCATCTCTAAGAAGCATCCAGTGGACACTCTCTTCTTTCTCGCCAGTGTGTGGACGGAGGTTAACGGCGACTTCCTCAACCGGTGCCGCATGAACGCCATCACCAGCTGGCAGGTCTTCTTCCCCATCCACTTCCAGGAGTACAGTCCAGCCATCATATACCGTGACCAGCAGCCATCGGCAGCTGCCTCGTCCTTTGCCTCCGAGGGCCTTCGGGATGGTCACTTCGACCGGCATGTCTTCGAGGAAGCCTGCTTCTATAACGCAGACTACATGGCCGCCCGCTCCAAGATGGCGGCCGACATCTTGGACAATGACGAACTGCTGGAGAGCATGGACGTCTACGAGGTCTTCGTACGCTACTCCGGACTCCATGTGTTTCGGGCCGTGGAGCCGGCGCTGGTGCAGAAGTACGTGAGGCGGGCCTGTAACCCACGCCTCAGCGAGGACATCTACCACCGTTGTGTCCTCAGCAACCTGGAAGGGCTGGCTTCCCGATCCCACCTGGCTATGAGTCTCTTCGAACAGGAACAGGCAAACAGCACTTAGAAAAGACTCTGCCAAGTAGCGAAGAGAGCAGAGCAACATAAAGCTTATCACACACAGCGTTAAACGTTAAAAATTTCATGGACTGCCAGCGTATGAAAAGTGCCAAACACTGCAAAGCTTTCATTCTCATTATCGTCATTAATGTTAACTGACTTGGGCTGTCTTTGAGGAATCTATAAAGCAAGTTCAGGAAATTACCACCACATCAATAACTTGTTTTATGTTTTTATTTTTATTTTATTTTTTTTGCATATTTTCTGCACCCTGCTGTGGCTACAGCAGAGTACCCTTAGCCCAGTGCACAGCTGAGGGTCAAAAGTCAGCAGATGACTTATTTCCAAGTATTGGAAACCAATTCGGGTTTGTGCAGGGATTCTGATGGAGATGTCCAGTATCCACATCTTAATGATATATGTGTGGGGGGTATATATATATATATATATATATATATATACACACAGTGATCCCCCACTATATCGCGGTTCAGCTATCGCCCCCCGCTATTCACCGTCACAGTTCTCTGCGTATCACGTACCTTGCTTGTGGTCCGATTGTTTTCGTTTTGTTTTAAGCCCTACGATGGCTCCCAAGCGTCCTGCATCTCCTAAGCCTTCTGGTAGTAGTGAGCCTAAGTGCCAGCACCATTCAGGAAAAGGTAAAACTCCTGGATATGCTTCGGGAAGGAAAGCGTTATGCGTCGCTCGCCATTATTAAAATGTTCTTATTTTTACATATTCTATTACATATACAGAAAGAGAGATGTACACACAGGTAAAAAAAAAAATATGTATGTTACTCATTTCCTTAGCTCAACATCCACATAACATATGTGTTGTTTTAATGTGTTTAAAGCATATGGGGGGTACTTTAAGGCTTAAACCATTAAAAAATGTTTATTTATATGGTCTTTCTATATCACGGATTTTCACCTGTCGCTGATGGCTCTGGAACGCATCTTCCGCGATAGGTGGGGGATCACTGTGTATATATAAGTTTTAACCTTTTTCAGGTTATACAAGGCACAAGTTACACATTATTAGTATTCTACTTAAACTGAGGAGATGGAAAACAGGCTGGTCCTCTGTGTGTTTACACATTATTTTAGGGTTATCGGAAATAACACAGGGGAGGTGCCTTAATGTACCAGGAATTCATCTAAAATGCTTATCAATTTGGCCTGTAGGAGACCCCCTGTACCTACTTTCATTGAAATGTTTACATTCTTTAGCCCAAAAAAGCAGAATTGTACTTGTACAATCACTTCTCTACTTGCGAACGAGATACGTTCCGAACGGCCGTTCATAACTTGAAATGTTCGTAAGTCGTCATTCAACATCATTTTAAGGGTATATGCAAGTACAAAGAACTAGGATGCTGGGAGTACGCACGCTACACTGCTGCGCGGCGGGAGTAGCGGCTAGAAGCCGTACTAGGAGGAATTGGTGCACAGAAAAAACAATTTGTAGCAGACAGGAAATGGGAGCCCAATGAACACAATTTGGACTTGCAGTCCTCTTCGTTTGTATGTCTGAAAGTTTGTAAGTTGAAATTTCGTAAGTAGAGGAGCGTCTGTATAAATCTTTTTTAAAAATATCCATTTCCTTATTTCAAATACATTATTCGCCTCATACTTAAAAGAATCTCTGAACCCAAAGATATGATACAGTACATTGTGATTCTGATCTGTGAACCCGGTCCAAAGCCATACTCCTCCAGTTTCAGTAAATTAAGACATGTGGACAGCAGCTATGTTTGCCTGCAGGAGACGGGTGACCGCGACTGCTGTATAAGACAGATTTGTGTGTTGTGCCGTGGTCTCCCATGATTTTCTGAAATTCCATGTGCATGTAGCTATGAGTTTATTTAGAGTCTTTTGTTTATATAGCCGATGGATGTCAAATGGAAGACCAAAGACCCACAGCAGCACAGAGGAGCAGTGTCCTCTTGGTTCGTCTTCCCTGTCCGATCGGGGTCACTGTGATCCAGAGCTTGAGCTTCTCTCGCTGAGCTCAGGGCAAACGGTGGGCAGGATGCCAGCTCCACTGTGCAGCTCCACGGGCAGCTGTCACAGCTCCTCCTGTCCCATGTGTCTGGGCGATGAGATGAAACCTACAGTAGCTTGGTGGGGGATGTAAGGTCCCAGCACCAGCCACCGTGGCATCCGTAGAACTTCACCCCCCAAGGGTGCCTCAATCCAGTCTCCTCACACACCATTTCTGCTGGAAGAAACCAGCTGTGTGTGTGTGTGTGTGTGTGAGTTTACGCATTTCACATATTTGTTTAAAGGAGATTTAATTCACAGCACAAAACGGAACATCAGGCTCAAGAACAACAGTACAAACATAGAGGAAATGTTGCATATGTCCAGTTTGTCACAAGTAGGACGAATGGTTTTTGGGCAGTGGTGGTCAGGCATCTGGGTCCAGGATACAGAAGGGTACTATCCCACTGTGTATTTGCAGTTGGCTGCACAAACCTGCTAGACCTAGTTAAGCCAAATGAGTTTTATGTAGTTCAAGGACTTGTGCTCTATGTCCTAATACAGCTGGTGACAACACATGGGAGTCCCGTCGTTACCATATTTCTCAGGCGTCCTTCAAACAGGGACCACAGTGGACACGGGGGATTAGCAACATCAGGCAAACATCAGGTCAGCTTGTCACAAACAAGGCCAGTGCTTTTTTTTTTTTGGTTGTATGTTAGCCTCTATCTTAAAGGAGTTAAGCTAGCTTAGCCTGTGAAACAACCAAATGGCTGGTTTTGCTGGCTTCCACCATTTCTGTAACATTTCTGATTCAGCTTGAACATGCTACCTTTGGCAAACACTGCATTTATTTACATCCAAGCTGCCTCAAAATGTCCCGGCTTTATTACTGAAGACCTTTCAGACACAGTGTCTTACATACTTTCAGCTGTACACTACAAAAAACCTGCAAGAAGAAGAGCACATCTCTGCACTATGCAACTCAAGCTTCAGTAGAACGTCGTTACCTGGCCTTCAGACCACAGGTGGTCTAATCAACCTTGAGTGGTAAGCCTGACACAGAACAGTTAAATCTATGGTCTAGTCCCAGGAGATGTTAGTATAGTAGCTCCTCCAGACATCTTGAACATGCATGAGTCACTGAGTCCCCGATGATGTAAAAGGCTTCATCATCTGGGAGGGAACATGTTCGTCTTAGGCCAGGTGTGGAGGTCTGCTAGTCCTTAGAAAGACCACTGGATTCCAAGTTGGAAATCCACAGCTACCATGTGCCTCAGGCTCAGTCAGACTTGCTGATCTTCACATCTCATAGTCATGCTAAAAATGTTCTTGTCCTTTTAAAAATATAAAATGGCGTCCATGCGACATGCATAGATTCTTATAAAAACAAACATTAGTACAGGTGGGTTTTTTTTTTTCATTTCTGAAGACTAGCCCCCCTCCCCCCAATATACAACATGTAAACAATAAATTTCTACATAAAGTACAAGGGTATGATTGACAGCAACAACAGACCACACACTGGCTACAGTCAAGGTACCACCCATTAGTTCACTAAATTATAGTAAAATGGGCTTAAGTGCCAGCAGCTCACCAAAAGCCATTGGGAGAAACTCTGAAAATCATCATCACATTCTTTTTTCTTTCATCCCATTTCCATACTTTCTCCTTTTTGGAACAAACCTGAGTAATTTGAATGAAACTGTGTGAGAATCTGTTCATCCCTGCGAGTGAGGCTCAGAGCCACACACATGAACTGGAATGTTTTAATATTCATGTGACGCCACACGCAGACTGACAGGTCTACAAAAGTGATGTGCCCTATCAAGAAGGATCACAAGCGATGAACTGGCTACAGTGCATGAGGAACATCTACTTCAAGATCTGTATTCAGGTTGAAAAAAGCCCTTTTTGGGCATCCAACAACTTCACACCTTACTGAGATATATAACCCATCCATCCATCCATCTGTTCATCCTACACAAGGTTGCAGACAGATCCATCGGTTACACGTTTATAAAGCACTGGAAAAAACACTGATATTAATAAGCTGATGAATGCAGGGCCCTGGTAATAGAGCACCAACTTGCAAATGCACTTTCCAGTCTTTCTTGCTGGTTCTGCATTTTTACAGTCTGGTATTCTCTCTGACTGATACCAGTACAGCCATGCTCAACACAAAGCCTAATTTGTCCAAGGATCTGCCAGACATTTTGGACCAGAGGAAATAAGTTAGCCAATGAACTTTAGATACCATGTTGAACTGCAATGGCAGCAGAAAATCAATCAATATCATGACATTTGGACTGCAAAGTCTAGTGCCAAACCAGAACCTCATGCAAACACATGTAACAACTCCGTTTCACCAAGTACCCTTGGAAATGCAAATACTCCAAATATCTGTGGTTAGACCACATTCGCTGGTGAGTCCTATTTAGCTGGTGATTGCTCTCAGCTCTACTTGTAGGGTAAACCAAGAAGGTTGTAGTTTGTATTACCAACTCATCCAACCAATCAGCAGATTGGATGAACTGCTCAGTACAGAATCGCAGGTTCATATGTGAAACATATTATTTGCTACCCTTCTAGGTCTTTGTCTGAATAACACATTCCTTCATACATTCATATGTAATAAACATACTAGCAACGGTAATAAAAAACAATATGACAACTGAGTGGTAAAAGACATTTTGAACAGTTTTTCATCCTTCCTTTTGTATAACAGATGAAATAAACAACAATAGTCTGTTAAATATTTTAGAAATACATAAATACACAAATAAATGTCATACACACAGTGTCCATATCTACTTTGGGTACCTAGATGTCATCTTCTCTGACCGTAATGAAATAAATGACCAACCAAATACACAATGACACACCAAACAAATGACTAAACAAACATACAGTGACACACTAAAGAATGATCTACCAAACATAAATGACACATTAAAGGAATGACCAAACAAACATACAATGACAAATGACTGGCATCTAACAATTCAATCAAATTAATAACCTGCTGAATATACATGTAATCAAACTATCAACAAACAATCATGAACACGTGTTGTAACCAAATCAATGAGCTGCCGAAATATCTTTGGCAAAATGTAGCTTGAAACTTATAGCTTGTGGCATATTTCAGGGTCTATACTTCAATCGTGAGCCACTTCCTGGGTTTCATCTGCTAAGAAACGGAGACAAGCTACATAAGGAGCTGAGTGTGTCTGCAGGCGGTTGTGTAGAAACTTTCTTCAATAAAATGGCAGTTCTTCACTGAAGAAGCACCTACTCTTAAAAGAGCTCACAGTCTCACAGTCAACGCTGAAGGTGATGAATGAAGTACATTGTGTGCAGCTAGCAAAAAGCTTGACAAAACCTTCTTGACATCCTGCATGTGATTTCATGGGATATTTAATCCTGCTCCTGGGGAAGAGGTCTTCTCATCATCCTGAATTTGAGCCCTGGATAGACAGCATGGTGCCTCAACTGAACAAGCTATGAATATCTTTCTATAGCTATTACAAGACTGTCAATAAATACAGTTCAGTGAGTGGTGTTTTATTTTTAGATGATGGCTAAAACAATAATTGCATTGAGAGTCCAGGGTTGCAAAACAGGTGTGAATGGCTCAGTATTGACAGTGTGGCTGAGAAGGTGGCAGCCCACTGATTAGAGGTCACTAAAGTCACTTGCCTCCACAATCCAAGCTGGGAACCCCCAAGTGCATCAGATCCAGGGAGAGTTTATGTCCAGGCTGTAGAGCCAGCTGATGGTTAAAAAAGACATCAGATATGCATTAACAGGACATCAAGAGATTGTAAAAAATGCTAAAATGCTAGCTGGATGTGTAGAAGGTGGAAGAGGATGGTACTGGCCTGTGATGGGAATCTGGTGTATAAGAGAAACAGCAGGAATATCTAACAATGATTATGTCATCTTCTGACTTCACCTAGGACATAAAAGCGCCAAAATAGGCCAAATGTGTGGCTGTATTCTGCCTACCAGGGGTCAAGACAATGGAAGAACATGGAGACCAACAAATGAACAGAGGTGGAGGCTGCACTGGTGTCTAACAGAAACAGTATGTGGGACGGGGACATGAGTAACAGGTTTAGGTGTTGCGGCCAGCCAAGGTCTGCTCCAACTCCTGCCTTCGCTGTTGGATCTGTGGAGGAAAGTGAGAGGATACTGAAAATTCAGGATGAACCCTGATGACAAACTGTACTCCATACTGGTCAGCTAATCTCATCTCACTGACTGTTAATTAGGTTCCATGTGATTCTCACCTTGCAGTAGAAGTAACGGCTAACGGCCTCCTGTGACCAGGGCTGGTAGTAGAATTCAGCTCTCCTCTCTTCCTCTGGGCTCCCCACTATGTCAGTCATTGCCTACAGCCAATCATAAGCAGAACCAGAAAAAAACTGCCCTGAACATGTAACAGCAGATCTGCAGTGATTCCTGAATCACTGTACAGAAGACCCAACACAGCAGCAAACTTTCTGGTTGGAAACTATTTCTCTGTGGTTCACATACAGTCAAACACTGAACGCACCTTCAAGTCCCGGCTCTGGGATTTGAGCCAGTCTTGAATATAACTTCTTGGGTCCTTGGAGAAGCTAAGCATGAAGTCCCTCTGGACCTTCAGCTGGTTTATGGATTCAATAGTATCATGGATCTAGGCAAAGAGAAAGACAGAGCCAGGTAAACAGACAAGGCAGGTCATGTTCAGTAGACATCTTAGAACTGTCTATAAACACCACCAAGATTAAGGTCATAATACATTAAACAAAGCCATTTATGGACTAGTCGAAGCAGGCTGGATTAGCCCGACTTCACTGATGCATTACCTTGGTCCGTTTGAGGTCAAGGACAATCCAGACACATTCTAAAGACATGGAGAAAAAAATCTGTATAACCTTGTTGTCCAAGGATGCAATCTCCTGCTGGTTAGCCGTAGAGAGCAGGAAACTGCTCATCTGGCTCTTCAAAGGATCTTCCATCTCAACATCAATGTCATAGCAGGCAGTCTTCTTTTGGTCATTGGGGTCCACACTGTCAGGTACAGGGTAAGAACTCTGTGTGCCACCTTAACATAACACTACAACACTGATATATGTCCAGCCTTAAAGGCAATGACTCCTGGTATGGTTTATTCCGACTATGATGTCATTCATGCATAAAAGTCTATTATACCAAGGTTACCCAAACTCTCTGGAACAAAAGCTCCTGCCTTTTTTCCTCAGGGGAATCTTCACTGCTTTCAAACTGCATAGTGCTAAATACATAAAGCATTTGCCCCTCAATCCATGATTAAACAATATTAATTAAGAGTTTTTCTTTTTTCCTAAAATTATTGGGTAATTAGGCCATGCTAATGAAGAGCATTACAGCAGTGCCAACTGGGACATGATCATCGCTCACTTCAGAAAAAGTGTATTGTCTGCTCCAATATGCAATCCAGTCAGGTAACTGTGCTCTGCATATCCATATTCAGCTGTGTACCTCAGTCACATGCAGGACCTGCTTACCTGATGACGTGGTTGATGACAATGGGGTCAGGGGGCAGAAGCAGGTTGGTAAGACGTTGGGGGATCTCCGAGAACTTGAGACGCAGGCAGTCGAAGATCTGCAGCAGGTGAGTTGGGATAACTGAATCAAACTGAAACTGAACTGATAATCTGATGCCCCACCGCCTAAAGCTTTTGTTGTGTTGTATCCACTGTGATGGTGAGAGTGATGAAGGGGTACCCCACCTGCTGGAAGTATTTGTCACAGTTGATGTACTCCTTGTCGTGCATGTCCTGGAGCCTGTTGGTCTTGACATACTGCCAGAGGGCCTGGATGATAGCTGAGCGGGTTTGGGTGTGGATTCCCAGCAAGCGAGCCAGACGCGGGTCCAGCTTGAACTGCGGGGGCTGAGAGGGACACAGCAGCGTTTAGGGCTTCCGTGATATTTGTACCATCTACTAGCAATATCTAAATTAAATACCACCAAACAAATAATTAAAAAAAAAAAATCTTAAATAAATAAATAAACCAACTGGGGATAGAGTGTGTGTTAGTGAAAGACGGGAATGACTAGTCATATTAACCAAATAAACCTCTAGAATGATTGGTAGCCCATAAGGGTAATGCCACAGACATTGATCCTATAAGGCCTGACCCTAAGACCATCTATCAATCTGTCCATCTTCTTATTATTTTATTGAGTATGAAGTTCTTCAGGAGCCTTCAATGCCCACAGACTGAAATCACAATCTCATATTCAAGTTTATTTATTTAAAAATAACAATTATTAAACCAAAATATTGTACAAAAAAAGAGAATTAAAACTAAAAAGACATACTGAACCATAAAATCAACTATTTAACAAAATAAATTGACATGATTTAAATGTAATAATGGATAACGGCAAATTTTAATTTAATTAATTTTGATAATAATGAAGACAGATCAAAAACGTAGAAATAGAAATGAAAACTACTAAAACTATTAAAACATTAAAAATTAAAACATCAAGCAGACCCAAATGCTAAGGAACAAAAGGAGTTTTAAGCCGTAATTTAAAAGTGGTAATGCAGGGAGACTGGCAAGCTATTCCACAATTATGGGCTTTTTAGACTGGTCCTTAGGATTGACAAAAGCATTTGGTTAGAGGATCTAAGCAACTGAGGAGTGTATGAAAATGAATGAGATTAGAAAGGAATGAATGTGCCAGACCATGTAGGGCTTTGAAAACAATATGCTTGCAGCATATTGCGCAAGCCTCCAGCTGGGACAGGGAAGACTGAGAAATGCCTACAGTATATAGAGAGAACTACAATAGTCCAAGTGGGAGGAGATTAAGGCATGACTTTCCAATGAAAGAAGAGGCTTGAGTTTAGCAATAGTTCTGAGCTGAAAACACTATCCTTGACAATGGCACTAATATGTTTGTCAAATTTAAGGGGAAAATCAAAAATAACCACAAGATTCTTCACATCAGGTTGTATACTAGGGGAGAGGGGGCCTAACTGTCCAATGATGGCATTACCAGCAGCAGAGGGGGCAAAAACAACTATTTCCATTTTGTCATCATTTAACTGGAGCAATTTTTTCCTCATCCACTTTTGACGTCTTCAAGGCAATTAAATATAGCCATGAAGGAGGGGCAGTTGTCAGGTTTCAGTGGGAGGTAAAGCTGTATATCATCTGCATAGAAGTGATATGAATTAGTATGTTTTTGAAAGACTGAGCCTAAGGGGAGCATATACAAAGAAAACAGGAGAGGGCCTAGAATAGATCCTTGAGGAACACCACAGTTAACTGGTGCTGCCAAAGAAGACATATTGCCAATCTTAACTGTAAATTTCCAATTTTTAAGACAGGAAATGAGCTAGTCTAGGGCAGTGCCCTGAATCGCTATCCCACAGAGTCGGTCTAGGAGAATTTCATGGTCGACTGTGTCAAAAGCCAAAGGTATGATTCAATAGAATCAAGTCAGCAGAGGAACCAGAGGCAACAGACTGTAAGAGGTCATTTGACACTTTAAGTAGTGCAGACTCAGTGCTACGGTATATAAAGGCCTAAACCCTGACTGATACCTCTCCATGATGCTATGCTGGCTGAGACAAGAAGACAACTGGAAAAACACAACCTTTTTCATAAATTTGGATAGGAATGGCAGGTTGGAGATGGGTGTATAATTGTGTTGTATTGTAGGGTCCAGGTTATGTTTTTTTAGTAATGGGTAAACCACTATATGTTTGAAATAAGTAGGAACTGAACCACGTGCAAGGCAGAAACTAATTATGGCCAAGATCACTGGGCAAACGGTGGGCAAGGCCTTTTTGTCTTGGATTGTATATAAACTGCGTGGTGTTATGCAGATATCCAAGGCTGCAGGACATTCTCTAGTGAGAATAAGTGAAGGTGACCCCTTTTACCTGTACTCAAAGTCATTAAAATTAAAAATGGAAATCCCAAGGCCCTCTTGCGCCCTCACCTGGTAGTCAAGCATCAACAGCAGAGTACAACGCACGCTCACATCGCCCGGCCGTTTGACCTGGAAGCCGTCCGTCTCCTGTGTGGTTGGGGTGCGGTGCCACTGCGTAAGTAGAGCATAACACAGACCTACGCGTCAGGATCCGTATCACCGGTCACAACACCAGAGGGGTGTTTCAGATCTCAAGGGAGGACGCTCAAATCAGCGATGAAAAAGGCGTTTTTAGCGTTAAGCCTTCGTGTAAATCTGTCACAGCAGGTTGATGCTATTCATCTCTCGTATCAAGGGAGAGATTAAAAGCTTCATTAGGGAGGATCACCTGCAAAGACACTGGACACCAGCAGTTTCTTTAACAGCACCTGCTATAGTTACTGCAAGAACCTCTCCTGCTGGCAACCTGCTCAGTTTAAATCGGACACACAGACATCAGAAGGTGGTGAAAAACTTTGGAACGTTTGGCATAAATAAAGGCAAGTGCAAAGTCCCCTATCATCGGGTCATTGTGACATCACCCTGGCAGCTGATAGGTGGAAACGCAAGTAGCAGAGAGTGTTCAAATGCGGTGGTGAACAGATGAGGGGGAACCAGCTGACTGCACCCATGAGGACCTGGCACAGTGTCTAGGGCCTAAACCAGCTTGTGTCTGCATCCTTTTAACAAGGTGGCAAAGCGGTCAGATCGCCTGCTGCGAGAGCATCTGACAGCACACAGCCAGAGCTCCTAAGGAAAAACTGAGGCGGCATTGGATTAATGACGACTGGAACAAAGCACACCGGCTCAGCTCCTCAGAAGCAGCTAAAGAATAATTATACCAAGTATGGAAAAACAACATGACGGCCTACAGTTTGGAGGAGATCTACCAAAGAAAAGTACCAAAGAAAATGTATAATCTGTCTCATAAATTCTCTTCAGGTTACACTAAAGATCATTCCAGATAGATTCCACGAAGTCCTATTTAAAAAAAGGACTGTTGGATATACAATTGGGTGCCCTTAAAAATGAAAATTTGAAAATGCTAGTTCTTTTGTTATCTTATATAAGCAAACATTTCAGGAATTTTTTGACGATTTTTGATGAGGTTGCTGAAGCAGCTCTAGTGGCTAAAGCCTAGTTTAGTCATCCAGCATCAGTAATACCTTTTAATCTCGCATGTCATTCATTTGATTGTTATTCTTCTGTGGTCATTTTATTTTCTCTTTTGTATTTTTTAATGTTTGGTTTATTTAAATTAAAAACAGGCCATGGAGAATACCATTATTTAAAAAATCCAGGTAGCAATCATGCAATAAGAACTTTTTTAAATAATGCGATTTGTTACTCTTCACTTTTGTCACAAATTTAAGTTTAGCATATTTTTTAATTTTTACACGGTGTTTCATTTGATCAAATTTCATGATTCTTGATTTCATTTTTTAGTTAAATTGACCAAATGTTAAGAAATATGATAGAGAGCATGCTTGATGCCAAACAACAAGCTTGACTATTTGACTGTAGTGTCAATTTATTAATGGCTGATTACAAATTCACATTATTTTGTTCTTAATTATTTCTAAAAAACTGTTTTTTGCAGGTAAACAAATAAATATTCTTTGTTGCTGTAGCCATTTTCAGTCTGAAATTTAGTATATTTTGATAATTTACAGGTACGGATTTTGATCTTGTTGAGCAGCCTCTAACATCAGTAAAAGTATGAAAAAATGCCAGGAATGCATCCTTACAATGCATCACAAGATAAAAGAGTGAGTGCATGAAAAAACAGCCATTTTAAAATTTGACTCATAGCTAAGGACCACCCTAATGTACACCAAGGAACAAGAGACGTCACTGCTGACAGACACTGGATAATCAAATAAAACACTGAAATACTGGAAAGAAGTCAATGCTAATCACAACACAGCCTTTGACAACAAAGCTGACCTTGGCAAACTATGGAATTTCTTCAGGAAAATAGGTGTACCAGAGCATCTCACTGACTTTATGAAGAGTCTCTAAAGCTTAGAAACATTGAGTAACTGACCGGTTCCACAATTGTAAAGCAGTTAGGTAAGACTGCACAGTATTATCATTGGATTGCCATAGTACTACCACACCTATTGAACTTGCATACACAGCATATAATAAGAAAAGCTGAGCCGGAAGATGACTGTGGACTCAAGTTAGGTGGGAGAAATATCAACAATATTCTGATTATACCACACTTACAGTAGAAAATGAAGGTCTAAGGACACATAGAAGAAAGGACTGAAAAGGTAAAACTACAACTAAACAAAGATTGTGACTTCAGGAATGGCAACTAAACTGTGGACGATGAAGCTGGATTCATCTCTCGACATATCTCTAAGAACTAAGATCAGTCTTGTTCAGAATATGCTTTGTAGGTCACGAAGGCAATAGCGGTCATGAAGATTCCTTTTTAGACAAATGTGACCAAGTACTCACCTCCACCAGGTGGTTGTCAGGACCATAAAGGTCTTTGTCTAGTTCAATTACCAGGCTTTTGAAGAAGGAGGAGAACTTCCGCTTCTGCTTGCTGGGCTGGTAGAGAGAACAGAGGTTCAGGACTGAGCATTCACAACCACAATGGCAGGACAGATAGCATCACAGTCGTCCTTACGGTCAGTGGTGTCTTAATGGTTAGGGAAGCGCACTTGTAGTTGATCAGCAAGGCACCACTGAGGTACCCTGAGCAAGGTACCGCCCCCAAGCACTGCTCCCCAGGCGCTGAATTAGCTGCCCCCTGCTATGTCACGATGTCACATATGGGTTCAATGCAGAGGACACATTTCGTTGTTGTGCACTGTGTGCTGTGGTGTGTCAACAATGACCACTGATCACAAAAATTCTAATTAATAATTATTCTGGTGTAAACAATCAATGTGAATGAATCTCTTTGACTGTAGACCTGAGCTCTACCCATGAAGACCCTGAGGGTCATGCAGATCTGCTGAAGGTCCTTACCAATGAATGTCTTACCAATGAATGCCTCAGACCTGTGTCACATGTGGTCCTATATGAAAGCATGATTAAAAAGACTGGGACCGCCTTACTGCTAATGTAAGGGTTAGGGTTTGTTGCTAGGGGTCATTTTGTGTGTGTCATGGGTTTAAGATTAGGTGATAGGCTTATGGAAATGTCGACTGCATTAGAAACACAGCTACAGTATTGTCACATGTGTCACAAATGCCTGGATGAGTCAGTGCTCCCTTGCTCGCGAGTCCCAGTGTACATTCATTTCACCGGCCTGATAAATGGGACACAGTGGACTCACATCATCTAGAAGTTTGCCCTCGACTCGCAGCTCCCACGAGGCGATGCCACCATCCGAGTCCTCGGCGTCCGGCTTGGCCGGGTTGTAGGTGTTGGAGATGTACAGCCTCAGCTTGCGCTTTTGCTGTGAAAGTAAGACCGGCATCACCATGAGCCTGTGAAGGTCCTGTACTGCTACTCAGACCACTGTGATCAGGCCTTTATCTGTGACCCAGTGAGTGGGACGCATGTATTTACTCATGTCGTACAGAAAATAAACTGCGATGTCAGCACAGCACTGCAGAATGTTCAGTAACTTAATGGTTTATCAAAGCTAGGCATGACACCAGAGGTCACCATGACAGACCATGATCAGCGGTACCTTCATTGGTCTCTTTAAAGCTTCCTGAATGTCCACTCGCTTTCTCATAATGGTTTGGTCCAATTTGCGTTCAAAAGCCAGAAGATCCATGTAGGCCTGGGATTCTGGGACCAGCTCACGAATCTGAAGTTCAAGAAATGAAGTATTGAAGAAGTAGATAATACATACCACTCTTCAGAAAAACACTGTCTTCTCTACCTGACATTTTCTCTGAGCAACTCGCATAAAACTAAAAGGAGATCAATCTGAGAGAACGTGGGATTCAGACACTGGATGACATCATCCAGCCGGAGGTTTCACATATTATGGTAATCCTACAGTTACCAGGAAGTTTCTCGTGAGAACGGAATTTCAGCACATTACATCACCCAGAATCATAGCATTGTGGGGCTCAATGCAACAACAAGGTCTTCTGCTGCCCAGACCATGAGGGTGTACATATGCAGTCATTTCTCCAAAGTACCACTGAGTTTCTCTCTGACTGAAATCGCTATGAGGAACGGCAAACCTAGTTTCAATCAGAAGAGCTTCCTCACACCACCAAAACAGCAACATCCTACTGGAGATACAATTAACGACATACCCAAGGCATGGCGTGCAGGGATGGTATGGCTACTGATGTTGCCCTCCAGAGGCACATCAGATACAGCTCTGTAATCAGAGCTGCCCCTGCTGGTCTGCTCTCTGTCTACCCCTCGTTCCCTTCCCCCGAAATCCTCTTTGTGCCCCTGGATATCTGTGGGCCCAGGGTGAGATGGCAGCAAACACGGTATCCAGTCACAGGGAGACGATTATGCGGGGAGTCGGAGATGGCGACAGGCAGGTAAAAACCGAACAGTCTGATATAGCTCAGCTTCTGCCTCCGGAATAAAATTACAACACGCCGGGGATGGGGGTGGCGAGTTTGCAATCATAAGGACAACAAGAGGAATGCACGTCACCCCACGGCGCCTCTCACCACGGGCGCAATCGAATGAGACACCACTGAGCCCCAAAAGATCACCCTGCAGCCCCCCCCCCACCCCAGACCTGGGAAGAACAGCCTTCTCCGATTTAGAAGCCCCCCAGCCACCGAGTGCCCAAGACACCTGCCCCACCCATCCCTCATCCCCCCCATCCGGCAGCCCTTTACGACTGCCATGCTCAGCCCGAAACGGAACGCTAAGCCACCGCGTGCGTCCGCCTGGTCTCCGCAGCCCTGGCATCCCGCTCGGAACCCCGGCCCGGAAGGAGACGCGAGCCCGCGATGCATCCGGCCGACGAGCCGGCACCCGGACAGACGCACACGAGCAAACAATGCGGCGCGGCAGGAGGAGCGGCTTACCCTCTGAGGCAGGATCTTGTCTGCCATTTTCCTTCTCTTGGCACTATGGAGGGGGAGAAGGACAGAAGGAAATAAATAAAAAAGAGCACGTTACTATGGTGACAGATAGCAGAGTGCACAGGCCATCTGCTAAATTACTGGGACGCGTCCAGATATTGTTCCCAGCTGTTTGCGGGGCTCCGGCGAGGGCGTGGATCTGAGTGCGGAGGGACGGGCAGCGGCTGGGACTCACGCTGCTCCGCCAACGGGAGGGACCTCAGCCGGCCAATTTATTCTCACTTCTGCATGGAGCCTCCTCAATTTGGATGGATTTCTGGGCT
Source organism: Hippopotamyrus pictus (assembly GCA_026781145.1). Lineage (NCBI taxonomy): Eukaryota > Metazoa > Chordata > Actinopteri > Osteoglossiformes > Mormyridae > Hippopotamyrus > Hippopotamyrus pictus. The sequence continues at coordinate 7,731,616 of JAODLC010000085.1, read as the reverse complement.
GGTGTCTGCAGTCATGCGTGATGCTGTGTGTGTGTGTGTGTGTGCGCCCCTGCCACCTTTTATTCAGTTTTCCACCGTTTCACATTTGATCCGCTCAAGCCCCCTTAACTGCCAGGTTTTGCTTGATCCCTTTTCCAGACCCCCCCCCCCCCCCAGCTGAGCCCCTCTTTGACCTCTTTAAATGTACCCCATCTAACAGTGGCTCACGCACATCGATCCGGCCCCCGGATGAAGGTATTCGGCGTGGGAGACCCGCCTCCCCCCTCCATGTGAGGCAGAAGCGCACGTCATGAAGCCAACGTGCCGAACGGGAACGGACAGCCAGACCAGCCAACATACATCACGGAGGACAGGGAGCTGCTGTTGGACCACAGGGCCAGTATCACAGCCGACTGGTGAGCGATTTTAGGGTTCCCACGTACTTCCATACTGGATGTGCGAGCAACTGCTTGAGCTGCTAATGAGGTACGTAATGTCAGGATATGGTCACTGCAAACACTGTCCTCCAGAGGTCGTGGGCATGGGGAGGTCTCTTCATCCCGGGTCTACAGCTGCCTCCGGCCACGCCAGTGGGACAGGAAGTGGCCGCCCCCCCGGTGCTTGCTGCTAACCTCTCCCATGGCCTCCATTTCCAGCATGGGCTGTGGTTTCTGCAGGGATACTCCATGCTAAGAATTTTCCTCTGGAGAAGGAGGGTGGTCCTCGGGGGGCAAAAGTTTTTTCTAAACATCCACAATGGAACCTTCAGAGTTAAGGGTAGGCATGACTGACAGCCTCCAAGAAGACCTTCAGTGTGAGCCCAAGACAACCTGCAGCCCAAAGCTGGCCTGGAACTCCTGCTACTGGCCAAGGGAAGACAATTTTATAACCTTACAAAACAGCATGTGAAGCCAAAGCAAAGACAACATGGTCCTCAGTCTACGAAGATCCAAGCTGGGGCTCTGAATGTTCTACAGCTTTATTAAACAATATTCTCCATTTCATGGCTGCTGTCTTCAGGGAAATAATCCTTTGCACATCTGAGGGACTTCCAAGTGACAGAGAAAGGTCACCCGCATCCTCGGTGAAGCTATAAGCTGAGTAACAATGTGACAGATAACAACTTCCCACAATCTTGCTGACGTATGATCAAGCAGATGTCCTTCTATGATGGGAAATATATCTTCGATTTTGAAAGGGGCCTTTAATCAATGTCACAAATGCCAGGTTTAAAGGGCACCTGCTCGAGCGCTTGGCACTGGAAGATGGCCCCTCATTAATTTTTCTAATGAACCAGAAGCCTTTCTCAGTTTCCCACCATGCCGTGCGGCATCTGCATGCGCCAGAGCACACGGACATGTGTGGAGTGAATCTGTTGTCACCTTGGGTCCCTGAAAATGTATCTCTTTGAATTTTCTAGTAATTCTGGCACCTTTTAATCAAATTTTTCTAAAATATGACAAACGTTATCTCTTCTTGAATAATGTATGATATAGTGTAATCACAAGTTCTCTCATGTTATATATTATTATGATTATGCATAATTTATGGCATATTCATTTCAACCTAACATAGTCTACTTATCATTCCAGACAGCTCTAAGCCAAATATGGGAAATGCCTTATTATGATCTCATTGGCTCCAGAAAACCGCACTAGCTTCCAACGGATTAACGGGATCTCGATCAGCTCCATTTAGAGGGGAATGTAACACAGAAGAGGTAGAAGAGGTCATGGGTGTAGCGACTGAGGGTGCTGGTGGGTTTGTTCAGGGTGGAGACCGCCGCCTGACTAAGAAGTGCTTTATCTGACTGTTGGAAGGTAAGAACAAAAAGTGGACAAAGAATGTACAGCAACAGACAGAGGATGCTCTGAGAGTTTACTGGTATGTTACCAGACAGAGGATGCTCTGAGAGTTTACTGGTACGTTACCGGACAGAGGATGCTCTGAGAGTTTACTGGTACGTTACCAGACAGAGGATGCTCTGAGAGTTTACTGGTATGTCACCAGACAGAGGATGCTCTGAGAGTTTACTGGTACATCACCAGACAGAGGATGCTCTGAGAGTTTACTGGTACGTTATCAGACAGATGATGCTCTGAGAGTTTACTGGTATGTTACCAGACCGAGGACGCTCTGAGAGTTTACTGGTACGTTATCAGACAGAGGATGCTCTGAGAGTCTACTGGTACATCACCAGACAGAGGATGCTCTGAGAGTTTACTGGTACGTCACCAGACAGAGGATGCTCTGAGAGTTTACTGGTACGTCACCAGACAGAGGATGCTCTGAGAGTCTACTGGTACGTCACCAGACAGAGGATGCTCTGAGAGTTTACTGCTACGTCACCAGACAGAGGATGCTCTGAGAGTACACCGGTGCATCACGGAAGCAGAGGACACTCAGAGTAAACTGGTACGTCACCAGACAGACAACACACCGAGAGGACACTTGTGCGTCAACAGAGAGAGGACACTTTGCAAATACATCGGTACGTCATCGGGCAGTGATGTGTGGAAGTATGGAAAAGGCCATAGGTGGAAACACAGATGAACAAAAGGTATATGAATAGAAGGGAGCCACAAGGAAGGCTTTAACCCTCTCAAGGCAGGCGTTGCTGATTTGCAACAGTTAAAAACTAACTACCTTATTACCCCAGATACATA
>JAODLC010000085.1:7704667-7717248 GCA_026781145.1 Hippopotamyrus pictus | reverse complement strand
GGACGATCAGTCCACACACGATCAGAATTAATCCACAATTACAACTTCCCAGAATATTATAGTAAAAGGATTAATTCAGTGTCACGTGGGCGACGTAATCGTCCGTGAATTTATCCTAATACACACATGCAATTGTTATTAATATTTTTACCCAATTGTACACTATCGCATGTCAGTTTGAACACTAATACACAAAGTACATCAGGTGAATTCAGTCCAAGCCTTCTATCTTAGGTGGAATTATTTCGGCGCTGGATTCAGCGAAGAGGTGCAAATTGGAGAATAAAATGGAAGGTAGGTGATTTTCTATCGTCTTAAGTGTGCTGGGATTAGGGGTGCATGAACCCGCCTTTCGAGATTGTAGTATCACCATTTTATTTTTATTTGTTCTATAAAACACCTGCGTGCGCCATTATGTGTGCATGTCATTGATATTGGGAGGAGCAATAGCACAATAGCCAAAAGAAAAGTTGTTAGTCTAAACATAGAACGTCCTATGTGCTTTAGTATTGACTATGGTGCTTTTTGGGGGGTAATGTACTGTGATACTGAGACCTTGGCACATTTACAGAGGTGTGTGTGCATTTCCGGCGTCGGAGATTGGGGGAAAGCTCCCACCCCAATATCGAAAGAATTTCCAGTTAATAAATACATAATAAACACTGCGTTCCATGTGGTTCACTATGAATCCACACATTGCACAGCGAATTGGACTCCGCATTCAGAGCGCAAAGACGAAACCTAATGAAGATTGTAGTCATGTATCAGACAAAATTTTAATTTTTTTTTTTTAAGTGACGTTTAGTTGTGAAACTGTACCCTTAACAATGTTGGTTCTATTTTAAATAAGCAGTATGAGCCAACAACAGCGATAAGAGACGGCTAAGAGGCTGAGACCAACCTTACGAAAGAATATTTTACGGAAGGTATTCTTGGCTAAGAATATTTCGTAAAGCACTTTGGAACGTTAGAACTTAATGCTACGTCAATTGTAAGGTCTACCTTAAACTTTCAGGACACCAATCAGAAATGTGTATGTGGATTGAGGGTGTGTTAGGGGTGTATTAAATTATTTGTAGGCTGACCAATGAAGTGTGAATTTCTGATTAATCAAAAGATGATCAAATATCTATAAGAATAGTTGTGCAAGTTATGTTGGATGAGTTGTTATTCCCCGGATTGGGATAGGCTCTCCCTTTGATCAACCAAAAGAAATAAAAGGGTTGTTTTTTTTTTCTTTCACCTGTGAGTAGCTTTTTGGAGATATACCAACAGCGCTGAGATGTAATGCATGCTTAAATTGCTTTGTTTTACATTGGTCTGTTTTTGTTGTAGTACTGTGGCAGCCTCCGCACACACAGGCATCATGTGATAGGCACTTGTCGATTTTGTTCTGGCATTTAGAAGAACAGTGACAAGTAGTGTATCGAGATTCTTTCAATAACCCTGAAATGCTTACAATTGCAAACGGTCATAAATTATCATTGTATACCACTTGCCGGAATCTGTCCAAAACGCCTTTCTGAATAACGGTAATGGCCCGTAATGTAACTTCCCCCTAAAGCACACGCATCACACAGTGTGATAACAGCGTAACTGTAACTTTTGCAAAGCCTTGTATTCTTTGTGGCTTCATAGCATAGTGAAAATTTCATTTTGGATCCTTCAGTGTTTTCGATGGTTGTCATAAGCAGATACACTGTTTATCAGCGATTCCCTGTTTCAATTAATGTCTAATTGTTCTGAATACATAGCGTTAGCAATTGAGATGACATAAAGCGTGTTTCACACTTGTAGCGGCCTGAGATCCCGCGCATGCAGCAGCAACGTAACTGATGCCACAGTGCATCAGTCTGTGTACATTCGGGTGATGATGAATCATAGTGCTGAGTTTTGGCTCTTTCACAAATCTTAAGCCCCTTTAATTTCCTGTGTTCTTCACGCAGGTTGTAGCGCGCCCACATCTCCTCAGTACAGCCAAAACAAGAGCCCGTGGAACCCATTCAATAGTCTGATCCGTTTCCTACTGTAAGTGGATGTGGCTGCAGTTTCCTACAGCTTTGCACTTTCACACCACCCCGTGAAGTGGAAGGTCCATGCAAACTCAGGAGAGAGTGACATGCTGCAAAATCTTTGCAGTCAAGTTTCTGTTTGGAGCTGATTTTATCGTTGTATTTCACCAGTTTAATGTAATATTATTTTTCAGGATATGTGTGGGAAAAATGTCCAGACCCCTAAAGTGAGTATGTCTTGCTGTGCTTCATTTTGTTGGTTTATTTGCTTTGTTTTTGCATATATATATAAAAATATCAAAGTGGAAAATGTAACTCCCTGTAAAAACCATAATGATTGTTGTATATTCGTAGAAAGTATGCAGTGAAATACACTTTAAGGGTATAAATTTAATGGAGCAGATTTCCACTCTTCACAGCGCCGTCCACACAAGCGGCCTTCCAAGCTATGTCAATGAAAGCCAGTTCCTCACGATACCAGAGAACTTGTGGTTTGGTCCCCTCAAACTTCTGACACTATCCAACAATTTCATGACTGTGTAAGTGTTGAGTTTACAAATTGCAGTATGTAAAACTGAACTTGGTGTCCTAATCAGACATTCACAGCTGCCTGTGACAGTTTGGTATTATTTATCTCAAAAATAATCTGTTTTTAAATTTAACATTCTGTCCCCTTTCGGCTTGTTAGCTGCCATGGTAATATTCTCTTCTCTTTGCTAAAGGACCATTCAGACTTTGCTAAGAAGACTTAGTAATTCTGGCCGCACATGGAGTAAGATTGATGACATCAAAAGAGTGTTTTTATTTCCAAGTAAAAGAGCAGGTAGGTCAAGTTTTATGGTAAATTTAAGGTATCATTTTTGTAGTTTTAAAAATATTGCTCCTCCAGACTTGGGGAACAAGGGTATCATATCATTATTAGACTGAGTTTGATACAAAATTCAAGGACTGAAATGGTGAACAGAATCTTCTGACAGACTAGAAACAGAGTGGAGTAAAGACTGGTTCACTTCAGTTACACAGGGTCACCAATTTCAATTTGTCCAGAAAACTAAGCCCAAATGAGCCCTGAGAGAGGGGAAAGCTGTAATCATATACTCTGTCAACATAGTATCTCCAGGTCAGGGCAAAATCAAGGGAACTAGGGGCTCAATGTACTTAAATGAAGTCCCTGGTTCTGTAAAAAGGTTCTGGTTCCAGAAAAGGTTCCTGTGGTGTGAAAGTACCTAATGAGTTTGTGATCCTCAGCCTTGCGCTCTGCTGAAGGGTGTAGGGTCCTCATGCACTAAGCACCTGTGTCTTTCTCCTAGTGTACATCTCTGAGAACTGGAAGGATGACTCCTTTTTTGGGAGCCAGTTTCTTAATGGATGTAACCCAGGAATGATCGAGAAGTGCACTGAAATCCCTGAGAAAATTCCAGGGATAACAAAAGTGTATCCTAACATCAAAGAGCTCATCCAGGTGGGCCCATCAATTGAAGGCATTTATGTGCATCTTCGCTAGAACAGATCATATTAATGTTGGTTGTTTATATTGGGATGGACCTTAATTTAAAAGCAGGGGAAACTTATCCAATTCTTGAAGTTAAGGTAGGAATTGGATGTGTTCATGGATATTTTTGGTCTTGTTTGCTTAGAATGGGAAGATTTATATGGTTGATTACAAGCTGCTTGATGATGTCAAAGAGGGCGCCATTGATGGTCATCAGCAGCATCTAGCTGCACCAATCGTGCTTCTTCAGGAGACGGACGAGGGATTGATGCCCATTGCTATCCAGGTACTGCAGTATCCATGGCAACACCATTCATCTAGCAGTGTGTTTGTGCAATGTGTTGAACAGTACTTCTGATGCCTGTCTTCTGTATTTCCGCAGTTGAAACAGGAGCCCGGTAAAGAGAACCCCATCTTCACTCCAAACGACAAGCCTGAGGCCTGGCTACTGGCAAAGATCTGGGTCCGTAACTCTGATTTCTACGTGCACGAGCTGATCTCCCACCTTCTGAGGACACATCTGCTGGCTGAGGTCTTCTTCTTCGGCATCATCACGTCGCTGAGTGATCACCACCCAATCCTGAGGGTACCATTCTTTTTTTTATGAATGGGCAAAGAACATGGGAATCAGTCAGGAGTATTTTTTTCCATTTAAAATGCAAATTTAATTTTAATTTTTTATTTTTTTTTGTCTGCGACATACAAGTGAGGCATGCAGCACATTACAAATAGACATGCTGTCACGGAGTGGACTAGGCATAAGGGCAGCTAGGCTGAGCTTCCAGTGAATGCCCAGGTACGAGTGTAAGCTGGATCAGAGCAGGAGCTACACAACAACTTCTTACAAGCCAATAACTTTTAATACAACTATTCAGTGAGCAAAAAATGCAACCTAAAAAGCATTCGGGGAACATGGAGAGGTTCTAGGCTAGCAGTGGTAGTTCTAGAACCGATGGGTCTTGAGCCGTTTCCTATAGGTGTAGAGGGAATGTGATGACTGGACGTGGTTCAGCAAGTCATTCCATCAGCTGGAAATCAACCTAGTGATCTGTCTGGGTATTGGTCTGCTGACTGAAGAGGGTGAGATGGGACATGGGTCTTGAGGAACCTTTTGATGGAGCCAGTACCAAGGATCTGAACTTGATGCAAGTGCCAGTAGGGAATCAGTGAAGGCAAGCAGGGGTGTGACATGACGGCATTTAGACTGACTGAATACCAGACCTACTGTCACACTGTAATTGATTGTGTTTAAATGCTGAAACAGTGAAATGACCTAGAGGTAACATTTAATTTGCTCGGGTTTGCCGCCCAACACTAGAGAATTAAGACCCTTCCATACTGTGTTGTCCACAATCAGATCCTTGCTGCCTCGGGGAGATACACAATACCAATCAACGTAGCTGCCAGAGCTACACTCACCAACGACACTGGCTTCTTTATGAAGGTTAGTGGACTTCTTTTAAACTGGTTTGAATATTATCTGTAAGGTTCTTGCCTTAATATGCAGTAATTCAGAGGGGTGAGTTGCCATTGGGTCATTAAGCCAGGCCCTTAACCTCACAGAATGCTCTAAAAGGGGAGAAGATGGGACATGTTAACACTAAAGAATTTTTAATTTTACTCCTGGAAATAAAGCATCATTTCATTTAACATAATGCAACAAAAACCTGAAAACTCAGTACATCTTACTCTGTCATTTTTCCCTGACAGTACACAGCCTTCGGCAAGGCCGCCCAGTGGGAGGTGTTGGAAAGAGCCTACAGCCAAGTAACCTACAAGAGCCTCTGTCTGCCTGACAACCTGGAGAGCCGTGGAGTGCAGAATCTGATGAACTATCACTACAGGGAAGATGCCCTGGCTATCTGGGATGCAATATCTGAGTAAGGAGTTTTCATTGGCTGTGTGTTGTAACGCATCCATCCAATCACATCTCTCCGGGACCTTGGGAAGGACAGGGCACTTTCGCACATTAGCCAGATGTTTTCTGGCATCAGGCCTTGTATAACATGGTGTATGTGTTAAAGGTATCATGGCTTATTGTGAATGCTGTTACTGTTTCAGATTCCTTCAGAAGGTCATTGATACGTACTACAAAGATGATCATGATATTAGAAGGGACACTGAACTTCAGAACTTCTTTTCCTATACTTACCGTTATGGACTTCAGGGCGAAACGGGTAACGTGGTTAATAATCTAAGTATCTTGTGCTTTATCTGTCTAGGTAAAGTATGTATTTTATATCATTAACCACAAACAAAGCATGAGTGAGGTGGTTTTATTTATTTATTTATTTATTTATTTATTTATTTATTTATTTATTGCAGAAATTAAAGGGAGGCGTTTTCCTTGTATTTTCAGATTTACCCGAAAGTGTGGAGACCAAAGCGGAAGCGGTCAGATACCTGAGCATGGTGATGTTCACCTGTTCAGCTCAGCATGCCGCTGTGAACCACGCACAGGTGACACGCTGATAAATACAACCACGTCATCATGAATGAAAAGATCTTTTTTTTTTTTTTTTTATTTATTAAATCTGTATCAGAGTTGCACCAAATCCTTTACCCTCCCTACAGTATGATACTTACGCCTGGATGCCAAACGGTCCCACAACGATGAGGCAGCCCCCACCAAAGTACAAGGATCTGGTGGATGAGCAATACATTGTCAACACTCTGCCTGGCTTGCCGTCCACCCTGGAAGCCATGTCTGTATCCCGGTTCCTCAGTCAGGTCTCCGAAGACTTTGTAAGTGCTCAGCTGTTTGAATTTGCTGACTATTGTGACGCGTATCTGCATTTTTAGCCTTTCGTTAGAGTTCAAAAAACCCCCACATTCTACTGGCTGGTACTGAAATTGACCTGGAATACTTGTCAGTCCTTGGTCCCTGTATTCCCCACAAATGATTCCCTGTGAGAACCAGCGTGATCCTCTTGCCATCTCAATCTATTCTTCTAATCCTGAACTCATCCATTCTGCCCTGTGAGCTGTAAGCATCATGCACTTTGATGTGGGATCTTCTCTTCAGCTCCCAAATGTAGAAATGTTGATTTCTCTTGATAGTTTTGCTCCTCAGCTTCCATATCTGGAATTTAAATCAGTCAGTCCTCTACACTGCCCCCACAGGTTGCCCTGGGAACTTATGGGATTGAAGTATCCAATGACCCACGTCTGAGGGATGCTATCAAGAAATTCCAGACACGGCTAAGCGCAATTGGGGAAGCAATTAAGGAGCGGTCAAAGGAGCAGACCTTCCCGTACGAGTATCTGTACCCCGCTGGAATCGAAAACAGCATCGCCATCTGAAAGATGGGGTCGCAAACCAGAATTTGATGTCCTCCTTCACTTTGATTTGCTAACATTACTCACATTGTTTCTGATTGGTAGGTAGTAGATGCATTAATTGAGAGTTGAAAGTTAGCGCAAAGCACATAGCTGGTGTTTGGGTGATACTTTGCTTAATCTCATCACATGTAACACTGTAATCCATGGGCGTTTGGTCTTTTCCTAAACTTCCATTCATTTGGTCCTGAACTGGAGGAATGAGAAGTGACCACAAACACATTGGATAATACCTGCAGGTGTGGGGTTCAAACTCTGAAATATAACGCATACAGCAATCGGGGGCTTCATTCATTTAGATTTCTATGGTCTTCTCACATGTCTTTAAGTTTTGCCTGAATCTGGAAGCTCATACCTAAAGTAATGAGCTGGCAAACAATAAAGTTTAAGGGTGAATGACATGATATGCAAATTTGTGTCCTTTTTTTTAGCCCTTAAATACATAGCATGTCGGGTGCTGCAACTGTCTGAACAAATGAGCAGAGTTAACATACCAAAATTAATAGTTTTCTAAGTAAATTCCAAAATTAATTTGTTTGAAACCTTTAAAATCATAACATAAAAAATGACCCCCATGGAAAAACCACAAAAATATAAAACTTAAGTTTATATAATTTTAATATCAAGGGCAGTGCTTTGGGCAGGTGACCCAACACATGTCTGCTTAATTTGAAATGAGCTTGGAAAGTCAGATTAGCAGTAACATTAATTACAGTTGCTAATCTGCAAATAATAAATAGGAATTAATGTCTATTGCATTATAGACATTTAGATGTATACATAAGATTTTCATTTGGGGGAAAAAATAATTGAATATATTTTTGGTTATAAGGGGTGACAGAATGGCACGGTCATTAGCGCTGTTGTCTCTCTCCTCTGTCAGCATGATTCAAGTCTCCACCCTGACTCCAGTTTGCATGTTTTCCCCATGCTGTTGTAGGTTTGCTAAGTTGAATTGGAGTTACCCAATTGTCTTTAGGTGTGAGTGTGCCCTGTGATGGGTTAGTGCCCAATTCTGGGCTGTTCCCTATCTTGCGGCCATAGACTCCAGCCCTCTCACCACCCTGAATAGGACAAGTGGTAATGGAAAACGAATGGATGAAGTTTTGGTTGTCCCATCTGACAGTACTTGTAGTGTGATCGCTAGCCGTGCCTGGGCACGGAACACAGATACGTTGATGTGACTGACATATACATGCACACCTATACATATACACCCATACACTATACATAAACTGGAAAAAGCAGAAGTATAGTGTCTGCTGGAAATTGGAGCTGATGACAGTATTCAGGAACAATTGAGATATTTGGTATCCGTGCAGCAAAATTAATTGAAAATCACTGTGTTGCATAATCCATAAATTTGTGAGCCATGTGTCATCGTCCCCAAAATGACTCCAAATAAGCCACCAAAGGTTAACATTAATCGTAGTCTCCATTATGCTGTGAGATTGCCCTCTTCTTCCTGTGTTTTCTTCAACACAGAAAAGTTGCGCAGTGATTATGAAAGCATGCTTGGCCCAGAATGTGAATTGCAGTGGCACTGCAGACCAGCAGGGGAGTGGGTACAATCGTGCTTGGGCACGGTACAAGGAAACTGGGCCAAAAATGTGAGTACATCCTTATTGATCGGAGTGATTTGTACAATGGAATTCACACAAAAATGCATTATTCCACTAGGGGGCACATCAGAGCTTCACATCACTCATATAAACATTTTAAAGTAACGTATAGCCAGTAACTATTAAGATGCTTGTATTAAATCTATAAAATATACAGTGATCAGCCCTCCACCTGTGCAACCCACCGCAGTTTGGAAAGTGTCCTGGGCATGAACTGCACACGCTCCTGAGCGGCCATGCTCTTGCAGCGAACAGGAGCAGTTCAGTCGTCATCCAAAAGAGGAAAGAAGTGAATCCTATTTAAATTGGGCACAGTATATACAGTATTAAGGTTCCTAGTAACCCGTCTCTATTAAAAGCCATGAATAAAACTAGGGACACTATAGGGCACTTTCACACTGACCCAGATGGCAAATGGACACTGCTCTGCATATACCTTCAATACCTTCAGTCAAGATCCGCAAAACAGGTGTGGTCTACTTGTACGCAAGTCCAAAGCCGAACCGAATACATGCTACGGATCCACAGCAGATCTGAGCCTGAATTAACGCGGATCCAATTAAAATCAATGTCCTACATTCCAAATCTGTAACTGATTTACACTTGTGTGGGATCAGGTGCGGTGAGTGGCTTTAATGAGGCATGAGACTGATCGTAGTCAAAAACAGTCCAGTTCAAAACAAGAGAGAGCCAAGAGAATCATAGTCGTGGGGCAGACGAAGGTCGGGCAAGAAGCAGGGACCATCAGAGGGGGCAAGATGGGTATCAGTAGTTGGAGGACGGGCAATGATAAGGCGAGGAGTATAGGCTGGCAGGGGAGCTGGACAGGTTTTGGGGTCAAAGGGCAGAAATGGATCAGAAGATCGGTTGACAGGTATACAGATAAAGGAATGCTTGAACTCACGGGTAAACCAGGAATATCTTGCGTTGAGGAATATCTGGAGAGTTGTGCTGCCTTGTTGAAAAATGCTACTGTAGCATGAACTGACAGTTAGGCCTACGTCTATTGATCAGTGCTACTTTGTCGAACAATGCTACAGTAAGGCTACACTCGCTCACTGGCATGCCAAACATGCAGGAGAAACCAAGTCAATATATAAACTTGCAAACATCTGGTAGGAGGAGTAGCCTCATAACAAGAAACACTGGCGAGAAGAGCCATAGACAGGGTGAAATCAGCTGACCCCGACAGACCAGGATTTCTCTGGAGGCGTAGGTACTGGGACAACCCATGTGACATCATCGGGGATCCCCCAGGCTGATCTGTAACAACCAGGGAATTACAACCTGAACAGTATCTGCACATTTACGGTGTATAACAAGATTAAAGTCAAGCTGAAAAGGCAGTGATTACTTTTATAAGCAAATGCAGACTCCGATAGAAAAGTATCTTCCCTCAGGTGCCCTTTCTATTCCACTCCATGGTGTGCGTGTTGCCACAAACAGTACCAGCCTGCCTTAGACGATCATCCTAATGCTGTTACCTTTACAATCAGGGGGGTGAGCCTGAACTTCTCTGAGTGGCCACCAGAGGTCACTCAATAAAACTCTGAGACAGTGTCACTGTGTATCCCTGAAAGTCAGTGTCTCAGCAAATGGGTACATTTGAATTGTTTTTTTCAGGACATAAGCAACATCTTCACTTCATAAATTTGGCCATGAAAACTTTAATCTTAAATCTGACAGACTCATTCAGAGTCAACTTTTTTAATAGCAAAGTAAAACACTCATGCAGTCAGGTAACATCTGCTGCAACTCACTACATTAATAAGGTTCACTGTAGATACTAACCTGTCTTTAACATTCAAAGGATTAAACCCACAGAACTGGATCCCCATCTATCACTGAATGCTTATGTCTTGTGAAAGTCTCCCTCTTCCATCTATATAACTTTGCCTGAGTCAGACCCTGCCTCTCACAGCTTGCTGCCATTTCCTGTATCAAATGCCTTCATCTCCAGCTTTTTCTCAAGGACATCAGCTCCAGGTCCCTCAACAAACTTCAACTGGCCCAAGACTCATTTTCTCACAAGCAGCTAAACCCACCATCACATTACTTCTGTTCTCCATGGCTTAAACTGGCTCACTGTGAAATGCTGGATCCGTTTCAAGATCCTGCACCTCACTTATAATCAGGCAGAATAACCACACATCAACAATCTTGCTCTCCCTCTATCTGTCTGGTTTTCATTCCTGATTTTCATTACCAGCCCCTTATACATTCCTCCTTCGGTTTCCTCACTATCCCTCCGTTTAAACTTCCTGCTTTGCTGACTGACCTGTCTCTAGGGTAACTCCCCATCTCTGCAATCCCCTTCCCCCAGATGTCTGTAAGTCCCATTTTGCAAATCCCCCCTGAAACCTTGTTTGTACAAAACTTTCAGGCTCCCCTGACTTTACATTGTTCTCTTTGATTTGTGCCCTCTGTGTTCTGTAGCATCGTCTGTCTTCATTGCTGTTTTCATCATTCCCATCGGTACATTCTGTGGTTTTATTACCTATTGTTGTTACATTCACTCCTCTGTATGTATCCTACTAAATGTATTTATTTATTACTGCATTACATCCCGCAGTCTACATACTCTAACATAGGGTTCCCAACCTTTCGATGAATGCTCATGTCTTGCGAAAGTCTGCATTACATCCCGCAGAGCATATGTTTTGCTCTTGCACTGGCTGGTTAAACTTGATAACGGTGGGTGGGGGGTTGCTACCAGTTAATCTTGGGAGGTGGGTGGGGGGGTTCTGGTGGTAAAACTCGTTTAGCTGCTTCTGTTTTTTTTTCTTCAGATTATCACACAGATATCAGTGGCTGTAAAAACGCAAATGGCCTTAAAATATTTTGGGAAATCGACAAACCCCACCCAAGATCTCAGTGTTTTGCATCTGAGGCCCTTCTTTATCAAGTTGTTTACAAATTTTCCAGTCTTATTTTATTATCTTATTTACTGTCTCACTGTGCTTTGTATTCTCTCATCTACTACAACAGTCATTAAGTTCTTAAAGTGAATCTAAATGTATTCATCCATCCATCCATCCATCCATCCATCTTTTATACCTGCTCGTCCTTTGCAGGGTTACAGGGGTCCAGAGCCTGTTAGAGAAGTTACTAGTGTGAGACAGTGCCCAGGATGGGGCACCAACCCTTCGCAGTGCACACACAACATCACACACACCATTCAGACACCACAGTCAAACCAAAAATCAAGTGTATTATTATTATTAAGTACCCACACACTACAGACAGCTGAGAGACATCAAGTCATTTAAACACATGGTTTTTTGACTGCAGGTGAATCTGTTGTAATGTTTTCAAGCCCAGGTTAAGATCCCATATAGCAGACCAGTGTTGGCCGATTACAGCTGTCGTCTGCTAGTGTTGGCTGACTACAGCCCATGATCAGGGGCGGATTAAGGTGTACAGAGGCCCCTAGGCTACAGTAGTCTGTGGGCCCCCCAACCCCGCCCCCCTATATTTTTTACTGGCCAATGGGGGCCCCCTTGCAGGCTGGCACACATGGGGCCCCTAGGCTTAAGCCATACCTAGCCTGTGCGTTAATCCGCCCCTGCCCATGATAATAAGGATATACACCAGAAATGAGGCAAGTTAACAGTGCAGGTTAGAGCATAAACTTATCATACAGGCCAGATCCAGCATCACTAGCCTCAGGTCAATTATGTCTTTGCAGGCAACGAACCACCGAAGAAAAACGAGATCAACCTATGGTTTAGATTTCAGAGCCTTGGCTTCACTTGGGACCAGTTCAACGTACAATTTTGTGGGCCACGTGTGCACCTGCTGTATCAGGTGCAGTTTCTTTGTCCTCATGACAAAAAAAAAGAGAAAACTGAATTCTATATTGTGTCTAGGGTTGTGCTCAAAATATCGATTCTTAGATACATACCGATATAATAAAAAAAGATACAGTATCGACATTCTAGCCCTTAGTATCGATACTCCGCCCAGCCATTAGGGGGCGCAGCGGCGCCCGCGAGTTTCAAAAAACTCATGGAAAATGTCGAAGATTTTAGAAGCGCCGTTGTCCCTAAAGGCAGATGTTTGGACACATTTTGGTTTTAAAGCAAAGGAAGGAAACCAAGGGATCGATAAAACAAA
>JAODLC010000085.1:7674224-7697139 GCA_026781145.1 Hippopotamyrus pictus | reverse complement strand
CTAAGTGATGAGGGGAGCGTGGCACACTCCGGGGGGGAGGGGGGCTCATCGACGGTACACCCCGAACGCCACAAAGCTAAAGAAGATGGTGATGCCCACCAGCGAGGCAGTGGCAGGGGCCGTGAAAAAGTGCCGATACTGGATCTGAAAATACCAGAGCACGGACAGCATGAGCACGAAGAGGGGCACCATCAGGCTGCCCACATTGAGCGCCACGTGAACCTGGTCGGCTGCCCGTGCCCCCGCGGGCACCTGGGGCGTGGCGTGCTGGGAGATGTGGCAGTGCAGGACGCAGTTGTCGGCCAGGTTGAGCGAGGCCAGGGTCTGGGCGTCGTCACGTAGGAGCTGGCCCTGGTAGATCAGGCGCACCTGGTGCTCCTGCCCTGCAAAGTATGTCCTGTAGGGGGAGACAGAGACATTCAGGAGGAGCAAGGAAGTCGCACGGGTGTTTACATTCAAAAGGTAAATAAGGAACGACAGATAAGCTTAAAATGAAATTATACATCATTAAAACCATAAAACCACAGCCAAGGAAAGGTCTCCTTGGTGACAGTGAGACCAATGGGATGTGATCCCAACAGGAATAAAGTGGTTCCACGCTCCAGCACAGCAAGGCCTCATTAAGGGGTAAGAACCCAGAGGTCTCCTTGGTGACAGTGAGACCAATGGGATGTGATCCCAACAGGAATGAAGTGGTTCCACGCTCCAGCACAGCAGGGCCTCATTAAGGGGTAAGAACAGCCATCCAGCCGTGCTGGCTGTGTGCCCAAATACTTACAACTGAATTCCCCCCCAAGCCAGTTTGGATTTATTTTCACTGATATTCCTGATCATCTGCAACCCACCCCCATTTGACAGCACGTAGCAACGTGCCAATGCGCTTCAGTCCATCAGAGGTGGATAAACTTCTGATTGAGTCAGCGGGGATGTGGCCAGCCAAGACACCCCAGCCTAACGATCCATCCCCGAGGCAAATTTAGGTTGGTCAGAAAGATGAACCCAGCCAGAGCGTGAAGGCAAAAGCGTGCTTGTCATTCAACTGAGATACATGCCTCTTGATGTAGCCGATGGTGTCTTCCGGCTTGACCTGGGCCACTCTCTCCGTGTCGTTGAGGAACTTGAGCCTAAGGACCATGTTCCTCTGGGCATCGTCGGGGGTGTCACCGCCATCATGGCCGGGCTGCTGCAGGGAGGGGCCGGCGTCGACAGTCTCTCTGTGTCGCAGACCTTCCCCCCCGATTTCTCCGAGCTCGGGGAGGCGGCCCCCTGCTCCTCCCCTGGTCTGTTCCCCGTCGGCCGCCTCTCTAGGGGAATCCTCCTTACTCCCCTCCTCGCTGCTCCCAGCGGCCGGGGGGCTCTCCGACGGGCCGGCGTCGTGACCGGTGTTCTCCTGGGAGGGGGCCGTCCGGTGTAGGGGGGCAGTAGCGGGACCGGAGGCGAACAGGTGCTCGGTGCGGTCGGCCGTGTGGGTGGAGGCCCACGCCAGCACCAGCACCAGAAACAAGAGCACCACCCCAAAGAGCACCGTCACCTCATCGCCCACGCCCTCGATCAGAGCCATCCTCAGGGCGTCTCCCAGACAAAGGTGGCGTTCAGGTAGGCACCTAGGGCGAAGGGAACGTATTGTGCGTAAGGAAGTAGCACACACCAAAAAAAGAAAAACATAACCTCAACCTGAAAGGCACATCGAAAACACCACCTGCTCTTGAAGACGAAGGATCAAACAGAGATATGTTCTGTTTTTAAGTTTTGTGGCACAATAGTATGTAGCACCGTTACCTGACTCATCCAGGGCTGGGAGTTTGCATCTCACCTCTGCTTTGTTTGTGTGCAGTTTGCATGGCTCCCCGTGTCAGCCTCCCACTGTCCCAAAATATGGTGCGTTTCTCAACACCAAGAATGCAAAAAATTACTTATGTTCTTGGCAAAAGTGATCCTGCTAACTTGCCTCCAACGAACTTGAAGACGCAATGAATCGCAGGATCGTTCTCACTTGGCGAGGGTGCATCTGATGCATCCTTGATATTTGGAGCGGGGCAAGAACACCACCGGGGATTTTTACCATCCTTTTATTTTTAGTTGGAACTGGTCTGCAGGAATGGAAGATGATGTAGAGCAGGTATGCAAGAACACAAGTACGGTGAGATACACATATTGAGAAACACCCACGCAGTTAGGCTAACTAGTGTTCCTACATTAACCACAATGCCATGCAACAACCACAGACCCCGCATGGGTCTCACAAATCATAGGTTAGCTAGGCCTTTGCAGGTGCTGAGATATCCTGTGTGAGTAAAATCAGCAGCTTCAACCAACCACCTCAAATCTTTTTTGAAAAGCTTACAAGAAAAATAAGCCATTTCCAGAGAAAAATCATACACCCACGAGAATTCTCTGATACCACTGTGAAAGGAAGCATTTTGGTGGGCCAGTGCTTCTGAGCCACATCATAACATGACACAGACCAGCTCCAATCTCATTAGGTAGGCTGTACTTTAGAACTAAAGGTCAAATGTACCTTCACACATGCTAAAGAGAGCAGCTGGCTTTGAGTCTGATGCCTTAACGCGTCCAGCCGTCTGAAGACTCGGTTGGTGTAGAAGGTGATGCGTTCATTGGCGCCTGGCGTGGGAAACGGACAACTTTCTGTGCACAACGTGTGTAGTTTGTGTAAAACACTAAATCTGAATGTAGGTCAGGAGAAATGCCTTCGAAATAAAACATTCGGGATAAATAAGTAATGACTCGGCAGCAGAACCGTCCTGATGTCCTTTTCTCTGGCATTACAGGTCCCGAGTCCCACAGCTGAACGTCAGTAGGTACTGACAGCACCCCAGCCCCCTCCCCGGGCCACCGCGATTTCACCATTTTAATTCGCTCAATGCAAAACCTTCACATTCACTCTCCCCGTGTACTTATACTTTAAATGTCATTAAAAAAAAACAAAGAAAATCACGGTTTTAAAGGAGCTCCCATGGTTGTCAAGGAGCAGTGCGGCGTACAGAGGCACAGTAGCCCGCGTTCGCACCGACACACCGGCCTCTCTGTCCGCGACTGAAACCCCAACCCGAGGCCGTCTCCGCGCAGGGAATATGTCTGCTATAACAGCACCCAAGTGGAGTGCTGCGGGGCCACCCAGGCCCACAAACAGCCCTCGCGGCCCTACTGGGCAAACAGGTTAGCAGGCACCATGTTTACATACAGCTAGTCAACCAGTTTCCCCAGGAAAGCCTCCCATCCGCACAGCGACACGAACCAGATGCAATAAAAAGTAACCTGCAGGTCCTTAACCGCGCCACCACAACTCCGCACACGTTACACGAAATAAAACATAATTTCAAAAGGGTTTAGGTTTACTTACTGTTATTGTTTTAGGGTGCATGGCAAACAATTTCGGTCCTTTCCACTTAGCTTCACACTTCCTGGACTATACAAGTCGTACAGGAAATGACTCACACTAACCGGAGGTGGGAATTCTGGGAAATGTAGTGCTTTTTTAATCAGTCAGCCTACACGATATTGATGCGTCTTTAGGAGGACGTCGTCAGACGCCACGCATAGTTTGCGTCCCGAACAATGTCAATATTATGTTAATAAAAATATAACATGTAAATCGATTACTCATTGGGCAGCGCTGCTTCCTCACACTTCCAGGTTTGGGCATTTGAATGTCTCCTCTCCCCAATTGTTGTGTCGGAATCCTACCACAGACCCAAAACACGCAACTAACCCAGATGCCATCTCTAATTTGTCTATTTTGTATGTGTGTATGCTTATTGCTCCATTGCGCCAAATGCTATGTCTTCATATTTGTCTTGGTATCCATCCCCTTGATAAACATTTTACTTGGACTGTAAACAGACTCCCTGTCATGAGCGATTTAAAGAGGTAATTTATTTATGACTTTAAAGAAACAGAGGCAGAATTCTCATTACTTCACAACCAGTTGTATTCATTATTAATCACTGCTCATTCAGTTAACACCTCCGACATGACTCGGTGTTTCTAAATTCGTTGTACCTTCCTGCCTCACCGTTAGGTTACATACTTTTGGCAGGGGTTCCAGACAATCTGTGTGGTGTCTCTTCCAGAAAAACCTCCTTCTTCTTTCCTCCTTTGAGAATAAAAAAACGATCACCTGCTCTTCCCAGTGCTGTCTGCTTATGGTCCTGAATGATTCTCCTCTCTTTGCAGCTCATATTTTCTTTGGAAACACCAGTTTCAATTTACCCGGCTCAGTATAGGCCTAATTGGAGGAAATGGGTGGCTGGGCGAAACGCAAAACGCTGTGTACAAAAGATGTACTTTATAATAAGCGGCTAGGAGACGGAGGGATGTATGTATGGAAGGATAATACTTATTTTAAAAGATCAATTTCACACCAGGTTGTTGCATCACAAAATTCCTGGAGATATGACGTGATTGAAAAATAACTGTAGCGGAACGGGAATGAAAACCGGAACTCTGCAGCAAACGAGGAGCCGGTGTTGTGGGTGAGAGTGTGCTAGAGATGTAGTCTATATTGATGTGTGTCAATCGATGCTAATATATTTATTATATAATCTTTGAAAGATTGCCACTTAAACTGAAAATCCACAATTCCTTTGTTTAACCTGAAATAATAATCCCAAAAATGCGATAACGCGGTTGTCACCCAGGCGAAACTTTGAATATATTTCTTAAGTGCTGTTGTGAATTAGAAGATCAGTGGTCATTGGTGACACACCACAGCACAACAACGACGAAATGTGTCCTCTGCATTTAACCCACATGTGACATAGCAGGCAGCAGCTATATCGCAGCGGGGAGCAGTGCATGGGGGCGGTACCTTGTTGGTCGGGGATTCGAATCAGTAATCTTTTCAATTAACAAGTACGCTTTCCTAACCATTAAGCCACCACTGCCCACAACTAACTGTTTAACTGCTTGAGCGCTCTTCGACTTCATCGGCTCCCTGCTATTTCCCCACGAGTATCGCTCCTTTCCTCTGAACGCAGGAGGCTCCACAACTGATCTTTCTTTAGGCAGTTGAAGGAGTTGGAAAATATGATTCTAAGTATAGAATATATAAGTATAGTTGTCCATTTCTGATACACGTTTTCCTTTGGGAAATTATACTTGAACATTGTTACATTTGGATTATAGGCCTTTACGTGAAAAGCGTTAGTCGTGTTGTATAGTAGACTGATGTGTAAAAATCTGGCACAGCAAGCGCTCACATATTATTTTGTTCAGGTCGGTTTTTAAGGTGATTTTAAAGTTTTAAAAAGATTTTAAGTATCTTCATGTTCCCGGATGTCCAACTTTTCCCCGTAAGTGCTCCATTAATTAAGGACCTTCCTCCTATTTTCTTGAATGCCACATTCAGCAAACGTTTGGTATTGCGTTGCATGTGATTGTGTAAATTATCAAAACAATTACGAATCCGATTAATGTATGTGTGAAAGGCTTTGAGCACCTGTCCCTCAAAAAAATACATTGTGTGAACACAGAATTTAAATTCCGCTAGCGCAAGTTCTGACGAAGTTATACCAAATGGCAAGCAGGGCGCGCTATTACTGCACGGACTTCGCGCACGGAGACGATGGCGATCTGTCAATGAAGTTACGTCAACATCCAGATGTTTAAACGCAGAGGCATCGCCTCTTATTAATTCGATGTAAACCGGTACTTTTTTTTGCAATGTTTCAGTTAATCGTATTTCTTAAAGCCGAGGCAATTCTCAGGCATACGTATTTAAAATAAACCCTCGTCATAATATTTCACTATAAAATCGCACGTATTACTAACAGTCCAGTGCTCCTGAGTAAGAACTACGTTGCAATGCGAAGAATGGTCCCGAGCTGGTTAGTGAATGTTTTCTGTTGGTTTCGATGTGTAGTTACTATTTAATCATAAGGCACCGCATAATTTGCAGTCGGTGATCCACGAAACAAAAATAATACAAATACTACACGGCTTCGCATGTGAAGGTACAGGCGGAACTTTCAGCTGATGATGTTTTGGAGCATCTGAGCAAGAGCCCCGGGGTATCTGCGGCTTGTTCGTACATTCGGGGGCACATCCGGCGCATGCGCAGAGCGTCGCCGCGAGCGTCCGCGCGCTAGCAAAGGGTGGGTGTACAGGCCCGGAGGGGGGCAGTTTGCCTGCGTGTGGAAGCGAGTGTCAGACGGCGGGTATCGTCAGCAGGGAGAGGCTGGGATTGGGGTAGCCCGTCGGCCGAAAGCCGTCTTTTAACCACGGAAAACAGGCGCGTTTCAGCGTGATGAGGACATTTTATTCCGTTCTGCAGCGTGTGGTCGCAGCGCTGAGGAAATAATTCGCAGTTTTCGGAGTGAAATCGGGCGACGGTGCGGAAAAAGGGCAGAGAGTCTGCTTTCGGCGAGGGGACGGCGGTCCAGGCTCGGTTCCGCTTCGAGAGCCGCTGTAAAGCTGCCTGCTTTGGATGTTCAGGGCTTCCTGACCTCACTCTCTTCTCCCCATCCCGAATCGGGCCACCCCACACCGAAGGATGCCGGACCAGATCTCGGTGTCCGAGTTTCTCTCGGAGACCACGGAGGATTATAACTCCCCCACCACGTCGAGCTTCACCACCCGGCTGCAGAGCTGCCGTAACACCGTCAGCGTCCTGGAGGAGGTGAGGCAGGCGGGCGGTGCCTCTGTGAGGGGTCACTGTCAGGGGAAGGGACCGGCCTTTTACTGTGTCCAAACGGTCGGTCAGACGCAAAGCAGGCGCTGCTGGGACCCTGTCAGGGAAAGTGGACCTATCTTGGTGTGTTTATAGACACAAAGCTGGTTTTATCCGCCCGGCACCACGCCACTCTGCGCTGTCGGGGGTGACACGCACCGGATGCTGGCTCCCATAGCAACGGCATCCAGGGCTTCACATTATGGGGAGTAATTAATGAAATCCATCCCCACTTGTGGGGGGGGGTCGCTTTGCTCCAATGCTTGCGTTATGTTGCGCGCTTGACTTCTCTTTGTAAATGGCTGGTGAGTCTTGTATCCGGTTTGGGCTCTTTTGCAGACGTTGGGTACTAATGCTGGTGTTCTTGGATGGTGGACATTTCAGTTCCACAGGCCCAGATACTATGTTAGGTTAGTCAGGGCCCCCAGAAACCTAACAACCAACCACTGAACATGGTTTAAGGAAAGTAGCATTTCTGCGGGTAAAGGTGTTAAAAAGGTAGACCAGTGCAATGTACACGCATCTAAGGTGTCCTGTTGCATCATACTCTGGATAGACCTCCTTTACGTCATATTTCACAGCTTTAGGGAAAAAAAACAAAATTGTGTTAAAAGCCACCCCTGCTTGAACATGTTTAAGTTGTGGGAGTGTGGCTTGTAAGCCAGTGGTGTGGGTCCGAGCATCGCTGTAGCTGTGTGGCATGGGTGACCTCCTTTCCCTCCATGAGCCCTGAAGCGCAGAATGTTTGATTTAAAATGCTCCTGGAGAGGGTCAGGGGACATAAACTGGTGGTTTTGTCCACGCTGGTGTTTGATTATAGGGGTACAGGTGCACACCTCCAAGGTCACACCAAGCACTGCCTGTGAAAGCATGTGAACAAATCATGCATGCCAGTGTCTGGACAAATCTCCATTATGTGGATGAGTCGAGGGAGCCCATGGTAACACTTAACAATGCTTTTAATGGGGCTCTGTGCCATATCCGGTGTGGGCTGCATTACATAACAAAAACTTTACAGCACTGTGGTGAAACAAACTGTACTTCAGAGATTCGGCGCAGTGTCGAGTGCGTGTGTGAAATGATGTCATTGGCGGTCAGGGAACTCTTTGTCTGCCCTGAAGCACTGAGTAACTCAGCAGAAGCTGGATTGTTGTAAAGGTGGAAGGCTGTATGGGTCTCTGGGCTGGGCAGTGGTACCCTGCTTGATCACACAACAAGCCACTTTACAGGTGTTTACTGCCCAAACTGTGGCTTTAATGAACTAAGCATGGGGGCAAGGGGGCATGAGGGGACGAGGTCTAAGGATTCCTCAGCTGTCTGAGAGTGCAAAGCAGACATCAGAAAATTAAAAGGAGATAGTATAGGATTACAAAAGAGGAGAGGCACTTGGGCATCTATGGTAGGAGCATTTGGAGCGAGGAGATGGTGACCGTCACACGGGAGCCTCTGCATGGGCAATCTTCCACTCTGCCTCCCACACTCAGCTCCTGCTCTGCCTCTGCCTCCCTCACTCGGCTCCCGTTATGCCTCTGCCTCCCGCACTCGGCTCCCGTTATGCCTCTGCCTCCCGCGTTCCGCTCCCATTCTGCCTCTGCCTCCCGCGTTCAGCCCCTGCTCCTGCTCTGTCTCTGCTTCCCACATTCAGCTCCCACTCCCACTCTGCCTCTGCCTCCCGTACTTAGCCTCTGCTCTGCCTCTGCATCCCGTGGTCAGCTCCTGCTCTGTCTTTGCCTTATGCACTCACCAGTGTCACCACCCACTCTGCCTCTGCCTTTTGTGCTCAGCTCCTGCACTGCCTCTGCCTTTTGTGCTCAGCTCCTGCACTGCCTCTTCCTTTTGTGCTCAGCTCCTGCTCTGCCTCTGCCTCTTTGCACTCACCACCCACTCTGCCTCTGCCTTCGGTGCTCAGCTCTCTATTGATTTACAAGCTGCTTTGATGATGGATTGTGGGGAAATGAGGCTGGAGTGATGGGCCAGTGCATCAGGGAGGGACACCAGTTTATCAGTGTGGTGCTGATGTGGCTTTTGCTTAATGTATGTCTGCATAAGGACGGCCACAGGCCTTGATATCTGCTAGAAGAGCCAGATGGTCTGAGCTGGACGTGTGGAGATGCGACACAGATGAGGCCTGAAGAATGCATGGTACTGGGCTGGTAGGTTTGGCCTGAGGCTGCAGGTCATTCAGAGAGCCACTAAGGCTATGATGTGGATTTCTTACACCCTTCCATGCTTTACTTATGTGCTGATAATCTTCCTCCATGCATGTGTGGGGCAGCATCGAGCTTCACATCAGCTAATTGGTGTCTTATAGCAAAAGAGTGGGATGCAAATGATGGCAGATGGGAAGGTGGTTGTTACGCCCTGGTCAGCTGATATCACACTTCCTACCAATTACACTTTAGTGTGTGCAGACGGACTCGTGGCCTCCACCCATGTAGTGCGACCTTCAAGTTGTGAGGAGCATGACAGCGCAGGGTGTGACTTGAGATGTGGCCACTCGAGATGTGCCTGTCTTTTATTCTCCTGTGGTGGGTGACTATTGTGACTCATCTAGCTGTAGTAGCCATGGGGCCTGACTCCATCTGATGGGATTGGACCTGTAGTAGCAAGAGTCACCAATGCCTTGTTTCTACCAACTCGGTGCTGGGCTGGTTCTTGGTTGGTTCCTTTCAAGAGCATGCCTGCATTTCCACCAGTTTCTAAAAAGAACAGAACACAAATGTTACATAGGCATAAGTGAGAGTAAAGTAATGGTTCATATGACTTACATTTTTTTGTATTTATTTTGATCTGTCAGATTTTAAGATTTTATAAGGTGATGAACTGAAAAAAATGACCTTTCAGTCTCATAGTTTTAAGATTGTATCTTGTTGTGCTCTGTCTCTATTGCCTGTATCTGCTTCTCTCTCTTTAATGGCTGTATTTCTCTCCAGTCTGTGTGTGTAAATGAGTTTATTCTTGCTTGCTGTTTTACTGCTGTCCTTTTAAGGATCGCGCAATAAGAGTCTGCTAAAATTTGAACTTCGCTGTCCACCTCATGATCTCTTTGCCACTCGAATGCCACAATATTTTATTTATTCGACCTGTGATGTTTATAATTTATTATTAAATCTGACCAACAGGTTGATCTTTTGTTTTTCGGCTTACAATGTAATGTTATTCAGCCAGAAAGTTGTTTCACTGCTGGCCCTGATGTTATTAGACAAAATTATATCAATTATAGATTGAATTTTCTGGGTACAGAAGATTTGGGTGTGATAGCCCATCCCACCAAGGTCAGTTTTTTAAGGAGGAAATGTGTGGAACCAGTTCCAGCCTGGCACTGGCTCCATCACCCTGTTGGTGGAAACGTGGCACAAGACTTTTCATTATGCAGACAAGGCAAAAAAGTTAACAGGTGTCTTTTCAGGACCAAGAAGCAGCTCGCTAAAAAAAAACCTTCCCGGCTTGTGTGTTAAGTGTGTCGTCCTTTTCCTGCACACGTATGAAGCGTGCCCTCCCTTTTAGCCCCTCTGAGATGCCACTCAATGGACCTGTTCAGTCTCCTAACGGGTTGTGATACATCCCTTCTGCTCTGAATTTCCTCCCTTTTTAACAGAAAACAGGAAATTAAGGCATTTCCCTTCCTCTGGTTAGCTGGATGCTTGGCCTGTGAGTCTCTGCTGGAAAGTGGCTGTCTGGTATATTCAGATCAGGGCAAAGTGATGTGTGTTTAAAGGCAGCTCATGCCCCTGTGTTTAAGGATCTCTGCATCTAAACAGAATTGAGCAGACATGGATATTGTGCAGAATTGAGCAGGGTCAAAGATAGGGGTAGGGCCATGATCATGATCAAGGTCAAGGATAGGTTTGGTGTCATGGTCAGGGTTAGAGTTAGGGTTGTGGTCAGGGTCACACTCGACAAGGTTCAGCTTGGCCCTGTAGTGGTGGGGTTTGAGTTGAAGTGTGATGTGAGAGCTGTGGATGAAGTTCTGAGTCTTCATCATCGTCATCATTATTATTGTTGTTATTTGAGACAACTTTCAAATCCCAGAATGCCTTGCAGTGCAGAGACATGAGCTCTTGCTGCTGTGTGGGATGGAAGCCATCATTTCACTGTGAGAGTGTGTCACACGCTCTTCTTCCCACCTGCTTACAGCAGCTGCCTGTGCTGTGTTTCCACCACGTCTCCTGCCTCCGTTCCCCAGTTGCTCCCACCCTCAGGTGAGCTGGAGGAGGGGGGCATCAGCATAGTCAGTGCGGACCTCTGCTTTTGTCGCAGAGTCTGGTTTCCCCCGGGCGTGGCCTCGCTGCCACTCTCGTAGCTTCATGGCTTAGCACTCTTCTCGAGTTTGTTGACGTGGTAAATTATGCAGAGGAGTCTGGTTCATTTTTAATGAGGAAACCAGGAGAAGGAGCTGGCTGGCCCTGTGAAGGCCCTCTCTGCTTTTCACCAGGAGTAACAGGCCTGCTGGCCCTCAGGAAGATCCATCTGAATCCTGATCACATCAATGTTGCGCTGCTCTGGGAGTCGTTTGTGCAATACTGGCTCTCTGTGTGGCCAAATCATGTTGCACTTTTGCAGCAGGAAGGATGTTTTTGTCTTCCCAAGGCTCGTGTGAAGATTGAACTATGAATGGAGTCAACATTCTCCCTATAATCTCTCAAAGACTAAAATGCCTGCTGCCCTTAGTGGTGCTTCACTTGATCAGCCATGACGTTATTTTTCGTCTGTGTTATGTTGCTGGTTGGATAAAGGGCCAAAGCACATTTGATTTGTCCTCAGCATGTCGCTCCTCAGTGTGTCATTGTCTTGCTTCTCAGTGTGTCACTCCTGATTGCATCGCTCTTCAGTGTCTCATTGTGTTGCTCCTTAGTGTGTTACTGCTCAGTGCGTTGCTCCTCAGTGCGTCGCTGTTCAGTGTGCCATCGTGTTGCTCCTAGTGTGTCGCTCCTCAGTGCATTGCTCTTCAGTGTGTCATTGTGTTGCTTCTCAGTGCATCGCTCCTCATTGTATCGATCCTGAGAGTGTTGATCC
The DNA here is from genome assembly GCA_026781145.1 of Hippopotamyrus pictus. Classification (NCBI taxonomy): domain Eukaryota; kingdom Metazoa; phylum Chordata; class Actinopteri; order Osteoglossiformes; family Mormyridae; genus Hippopotamyrus; species Hippopotamyrus pictus. The sequence goes on along the minus strand of JAODLC010000085.1, from coordinate 7,685,435 downwards.
TCAGTGTGTCAATCCTTAATGTGTCAGTATGTCACTCCTCAATGTGTTGCTCCTCAGCATGCTGCATAATCGACATCATAGTCTGTAACAAATTCCTGGCCATTGAACAGCCAGCATCACTTAGGCCTGCATGTCCATGAAAGAGTGTCTCACCCTGTGAAGAGTCCCTGTTTGCCTCTGCTTAGAATAATCTGGGCTGTGAGCATGTGCTTATGTAAGGTGAGGGGAGGGGGAGAGGGAGGCTGGTACCAGAGCTGCAGCCGGAGCAAATGAAGGCTGGATTAACCTACTTTTCTTCTGCGACAGAGGCTGGGAGTGTGGCAAGGGTTCAAGGTGGTTCAAGGACCTTGAGATTACCCATGATGCATGGCGCGAGCAAGTTTTCATTAGTGCTGCTTCTCTTTCTGGAGAATAGTGCAGCTCTCGCCTGTGCCTCTGCCTGCCACCCCCTCCTGCACCCAGTGGACCTGTCTCCTAACTTGTTCTCCTGCCTTGTTCTGCTTTTCAGAGCAGGAACGTGTCATGTCAAATTGTTAGTGGGGCTGCTGTTGGACCTTCCTGTCTGAGGGCCCGTGGACATGTAGGATCTGCTAATGCGAAATGGCTGCCCTTGCGTAATGCGGATCCAACAGCAGGCACTCTTATCTGCAGTGCTTATGCTTCCAGTTTTTGTCCTGGTCCATGGGCTGGAAATCGCCACCCCTCCTCACACCTCTATCTCTGCTGGATGTTGCTGCCCTGATGGGGTGACTGCGGGATGGGCCTGGGGACTGGAGACCTCCACTCACTACGGGAGGCAGAGCTGGGTCAACATGTTTGTCTAAATATGACTTTTGTGGAGGGAGAGAATTTCAAAGACAGCCATAAATATCTGCCAAGCATCACAGATTCCTAAAGCTTGGTGAACGTGGGATCTGGGGGCTTCCTGTAGCATTGAATCATTAAGACGGGTAATTACAGCATGCTGAATGAGAGGGAGGACAGACTGGATCCAATCTTAGAAAACACAGCAGAATTTTTACCCTGCTGTCCCAGCTTATGAACTCATACGTGGTTGGGGTAACCTGCTTGGCGCAGCGTTTTCACCACCAGGGGCTCGTCCAGGGCAGCAGGGGCTGTGATGATGGTTCACGGAGCCCAGAGGCTCATTCAGGCTGCTCACGTTCCCTCAGAATGGGCCTGATTACACAGCACTCAAATTACCGTAGCAATGTCATCTTTTCCATGTCGTCGCTGTAGACATGCAGGGAATGGTGCTCCCTTTCAGCTGGGAGCAGAGGCATGCTTCACATTCACCATCCTTTCGGAAAGAGCCTTTCCTTGAGAAAACGTCGCACGGATGTATGTGCGGGGGGTGGTGGCTGGAGGCTGCTCACTGGCCGTTATACTTGTGTATAACCAGTCCCACTTAAGGACACATGGGTTTTTTAGGGCGCTTTTCCACCAGACCAAGTACGATACTTTTGGTACTTTTGTTTTTTCATTGACTTCCAGTCGAGTACCAGTACTAAAAGTCCAGTAAAAGTACTGAAAGTGCTGAACCAGCTGGGGTACTTCTTTGGTACTTTTGATACTTGGGGGTGGGACTTGATATGCTTTTTTTTTTTGAATTGGTTATGCAAATAGCCTGCTGTTGAAACACAATACAAACGTCCCCTGGAAAACGGTTGCGAACTCAGAAAATAATGATAAACGAAAAAAAAAAAAAAAAAAAATGATTTGGTCATAAGAACATATACAACAAAAAGATCCGGATGACATGAAGTTAAAAAGTATATTGTTGAATATACTAATACAGTATGCATATAGCGACGTGATATAATTGTAATAAATATTGGGGTATTTATAAAACAAAAATAATTTCTCACCAACCTGTCTTCGAGTGGATTAAATGGCAAGGATAAAAATGATTATGATTGTCTCAGAGACCGTATGCAATGCTCATGCAAAAGCAGCAGAGATCTAACTTTAAACTGATTTTTAAGCAAATAAGAATCTATAAAAGGAATAATAATTAAAAATGCAAGGCTTTGCTAAGTTCAGAGAGTAATAGAGTAATAATATTTTAGCAAAACTTTAAGCGGCACGCTATAATGTCTGTACAGAAAGTAAGAAAAAGCCTTATCTTAATATAGCTGACTCGTGATGTAAGAATTGTATGTGCATAACATGGAATGTTGGTTTTAATATTGCACATCACCAAGCCGTATAATATATTACAGTCTTTTGTATTCAGTACAAAATACCCGCCTCATGCTGTGATGTCATTCGGCACCAGTTTTTATGCCAGTGGAAAACCAGCACCTTGAAGTACTATAAGTTCAGTGGAAAAAAACCTTTAGTTACCCCCAATAGCAGTGCCTGTCCTTAGGCAACTGTACAACTGGGTTTTGTCGGGAGGGTGGGGGGAGTATGTTCCCCCAGTCCCTCTTGGATTGACTCCTGCTAATGAAATTATCCATGTTTTCCACAAGTACAGGTACATTGGAATGTTTCTTTTCATCTGGCCCATCCTGCTCTCCATGAGAGCAAGCGTGCAGTGCTCCTGGAGGTTAAGGGCCTTCCACAGGGGCCCACAAACATGTAATTATTTTGTCGAGGACAGGGCTCGAACCAGCAGCTTTCCAACCACAGCAACAGTGGCTTAGCCTGCTGGGCCTCAGGGTCACTCACTGCCTGCCCGAGATGGGAAGCTGAGAACATGCTCACCTGTTACATTTTTTTTTTTGGGGGGGGGGTGTGCATATACTGTGACCAGGGGCTTTCTGTTTGGAGGAAAGTTTCTGTGTTTTGTGTGTGACTGCTTAAGCATAAGCCCCATAGGCACTAACATCCAGTCTGTCTTCTATGCGTAGGTGGGAATTCAGCTACATGAGCCAATCACAGGTCAAGTTGCAGCATCATAGAAGCTGGGAGCAGAGGCATGCTTCACATTCACCATCCTTTCGGAAAGAGCCTTTCCTTGAGAAAACGTCGCACGGATTGATTCTGAACCAAAGGGTGGTTCAGAATAAGCTTCTTTAGTGTTGGCAGTGAGTGCGTGAATCTGTGGTTGTCTTTCAGTTTCCAGGGTTACAGCCGTGATCCTCATTTCTACTGAGCTCTGTAACATCTAGATATGTAAACACAATGATCTGCCACTGATATGCTAAACATTAGCATTTCACCAGTGACACTGAAATTGATGAGAACGACAGAATTCAGACCCAACCCATCATGGGGGTTCGAGTGTTTGTGTAAGGCGTACGTGCCTCTGTAGTGAGTCCCACTTATTTTGTTAGTCAGGCTTATACCAACACTTCTAAATATATTCTACTGCGTTATATTTGGACGCTCTGAAGGTTGCGAACCAAGAGCTAAATGTTTTTCTCGAATATTATCTCTGCTAGGCGGGCCTTGCCGTTCACAATGCATGACCCGCTTGCTGGGACCTGCGCATGACAGATGTGTCCAGTACATGCCGTCTGTGAGCCTGTCAGTTCGAGGATAAAGGAATTAGCGAGTGGTTTATAGACGCCATGCCTGGCCTCTCCCTGTCTCCGCAAGCCGGGCTGGTCAGGAATTGGGTTGACGGATGGGTTTAGTCACCCGTGAGTGAGGCTGACGGACACAGAGAGAGTGGGAGCCTACACTGGTGCCTGTTCTCGCCTCGTTCCCGGGCTTCCATCTTGCTGTCCGCCTCCATCTTCGGTTATTCATGCTCACTTTTGTTAGGATGAGGGAAGATTGGCGTCACCTTCAGAGCTTTAACCATGCTGACAGCTCCTGTGTGCCGCGTACTATTCCGTTCCTGTCTGAGGGGGCGCTGTATGCTACCCCCCCCCAGTTGGGTCTGATGTCACAGACGGAGGGTGAGCTCGTGGACATGTGTTTCCCAGTGTTTTTCCTGTACATATCTGTCTCCAAGGCCGCTACGAGCTTCATCTCCAGCCCTCGCTCTGCTGCTGGCCCCTTTGTCCTGAGCAAATGGGATCGGTGAGATGCATTAACCACCTGGTCATGGCGCCCTCCTCCTGACCTTACCAGCCTACCCACCTTACTCATCTGTTCTTGGATTTAAACGTATTTTAAAATGTTTGGGGAAAAAAATGTATGTGAACTACAAAAAGCAGATGGCTTTGAGGGAGAGAGTGAGTACAGCGGGCTGATTTTACTGGCTCCTGGTCACTGGAAGCTGTGCTCACAGATGCTGACCTGCTGGTCTTCCCACTCCAGCCCCCCTCTGACCTGAAAACGCAGAGCTATTACATCAGACGGGTGGGTGATTGGGGGTGTTACTCTGATGGTTTGTTTATACGTCGGCATCTGTGACCCCTTAGTGCCGCTCTATAAAACCCGCCTGTCAGTGACGCTATCACCACACTGGCCAAGCTCTGACCCTCTCTCATCATACGAGGTAAACATGGGCATCCTTCAGAAAGCAGAGGGTTAGGATGCTCCATGGGGCTGCGGACTGCAGATCGGGGAGGCAGCTGTGGCGTCTTTAGAAGCAGGAAGTGAAAGATGGAGAGGAAGAGGCCCGCTCTTTCTGAGCCTAATAAAACAGCATTTCAGTCATGAGGAGAACACGGCATGGTTGGATTCTGACTTAGAGACGTGTCATCTTTTCCAGAGATGTCTAACCCTGATATTCAGCATTCCCAGCTTAACTTGGAAAGCTATTGTCAATGAACGTGACGCATAAAGCATAAACTGCCTTTCATCAGTAACCGTCAGTGAGCAGCTGATTTCTCTCTATGTAGGCAGATCTCTCAGATCTCTTTACTTGTTTTTGACTGTGACGTGACCCCCCCCCCACCCCGCACTGTACCTGTGCTCTCCTTCTGCTCTCCTGTGAGACACTTTGTGTTTTGGTGTGACCAATTTAGAAGTTAGATTCAAGATTCTTTAATTGTCACATGCAGTGAAATGTTTTCTGAACCACTCTTTTGACTGCGCAACTATAGTTACAAATGTTGGTACGTTTCCTTACATGACATTCAGATTGCTGTCTTGAAAGCCATTGGAGACTGTGGATCACGGTGGAGTCTGGAAAAAGTCTGTTTACAGAAACCATTTTCTTTTCCGGCCGATGTACTTTCGGCGTAAACAGGGAATACAAAAAGCCAGGTGGGAGATCGACTGGTGATGCACGAAGCGAATGCAGTCCTGGTTTGAACCCCCATTTAAGCGGGCTCTGTTAAAGGATCGCGGATGTCACTCTGTGTTGGAGAAAGTGCACAGCACCTGTGAGCACTCTTCAACATCATCATCATCATCATAATATTAATATACAGTTCCAAATGCAGACCCATGTTTATATAGCTAATTATGATTAATGACAGATCTTCCTGACTGATTGAAGAGCATGTTACCAGCTGTTCGCCATCTCTAATAAGACTTCCTGCTGTTAATGTCACCAATAGAAGTGCGTTCATCCTTCAGATGGAGACAGCCGGGGGGCTTTGTGTGGCTGCGTCAGCCCCCAGCCCCCTCGTTTCAGTCACACCTTCCCCACTTCTTTTTTGATTCCCTCGGCTCTGTCACACGAGGTGCCGCGTCTCCCGACCAGGACCCGTGACGGTTCACTGCTTTTCTAACCTCATTCTCGACAGGAGTGATATTCAGCCATGGACTCTTTGCCAGATATGTGCACATGCTTCTGCTCGGAGAATTCTGCTTTTCAGTTCTCTCCGAGTCCATGGGTGATAGTCTAGTGCCAAGCGTCACTTTTTTTCTACCAGAATCAGGCCTGTTTTTGAGCTCAGAGATTGACATGTGGGACCAGGCTGGCCCAGAAAATGGCAGCCAGCATGTCAGTGCCGAGTAAACAGGCAGTTACACCCCACAAAAACACATGCTGCTCAAATTGTGTTGCAATTGGTTTAAAATGCCCCTTTAAAACTGTTTAAATGTATCTGTGGAAGTAACAATGTTAAAACTGCAAGTGGACGTAATGTTGTTCCATGGATGCTCATTTCTACTGTTAGTTTTTAGAAGGTAAAATCCTCTTTTGTTCATTTGAAAAAGACGTATTTCTTTTTATTTTGTTCTAAACAAGAAGTCTAGCAAAATTTATAAATTGCATAAGAAGGACTTTTTGTCTCTTACCAAAACAAATACGTTTCTTTTCGATATGAAATACTATTTGTCTGCAGGATTGGAGATAAATGTTAAAACAATGAAACTGGTTGTGGCCTGTCATCTGAAGACGCAACACAGCGGCAGCTCATTAGTGATGGGAAAGAAAGGCCAATTTTTGCTGCAAGACAACTTTGGACAAGTTTGAAGGCATCTGTTCGTGCTTTGAAAGGGATGGTAAAACTTGCTTGTGCATTGCTAGCCTGATGATACTGGAATGTGTCAAGTGAGGAACCTCTGCCAAATGAGATCTTGCAGAGGTCCTCTTTGCTCTCTGGGGACATAAGCTGCTTGACCTTAGTGGCCTAGGATCACTGGAAAGCATTTGCTTGTGGAGAAGAGAGCTGCTGTCTCTGGAGTGTGCTGACTCTGGAGCACATGGACTCTGGGGCATGCATACTCTGGGATCTGGGCCTGGAGCTTCCTTTTACAGCTTCTGACCAGGGCTTCTGGGTATTTCTTCTTGTGATGCTCCATGCTAATGAAAAAGAGAGGTGGTGTGGTTCTCCCTAGGTTGACCTAGATTGATAGTTTTTTTTCTTCTTTCTTATCCTCCTTAAACCCCAATTCTACTAAATTTGGGGAGGGGGGGCAGTCACTTGAATTGGCACTTTATTGACCCCCGGAGGGAAATGAAGTCATTTATCACTGAATTGAAGTTTATGGTGCCTTTGTACTCAACATTTAAAGATAATATATTATTTTAATGAGAAGGTTAATGGTATATGGAGAGAGTTCATTAGTATAATGTTTCGGGCAGGCTGTAGGAACATGTTTTATGTTTCTATATTTTATGTGTTTGGATCTTCTGCGTGTTTAGAAATGGAGATGCATGTCCCAGGAGTGCTCTCCATGCAAGTCTGGGACAGTTGCAGAGACATGCTTGAGACATGTAAACACTCCCCTGACTGTAGCTCTGAGGTGCAATGCAGCTGTGCTCCAATGCTGGTAAGCTGAGGTGAAGACCTCAACTAAATGTTCATGAAAATCCATGACTACAGTATCGGGGCAATGTTTCCTCTGCTTCTGAGGGTATATTAAGTGATTCCAGTAGCCCCTCTGTTCCTCTGCTCCTGGGCTTCCAACAAGATAACGTGGCATCTCATTCACGCCTGTGTCCGCTTCAGACTTTAATTGCCACATTAGCAAATGGAGGTTGATGGTCATTCGTAAAGATGTACAGGCAATGAACAAGCAGCTTTAATAATTTTCTCACTGTTGTGTTGAATTCGGTGAATGACTATCTCACCGGCGGTGCTATTGGGTTTCGGTGCTTTTGCCAATGTGATGTTCAACTCACTTTCATTTCACTTCATGATGTCTCAGAAACAAACGGGGAGTCACACAGGGGACCAAAAACAGGAGCATTTTTAGGAAAGACGGCACGACGTTATAAGGAGAGGCGAATGTGATGGGACGATGTCACACACGTCATACACACGGTACTGTTCTGCGGAGAGGTGTCCCGGGTCACATTGCGTTTGTGAAATGTTGAGTCGTAGGGCCGAGGGCTGTGAATCACCGGCCTTTAATACCGATGGGAGAGGGGAGAACGAAGACGCCTCGGAAACGCTCACGGAAAACCAGTGTGCCTGAAGGGGGTCACTGGTCGCATGTCATCATCCACTGATCCTGCTGGTGGCGGCATTCTGGTGCTGGACATCTGAATACGTATGTAACTGGAAATCAACACTGTCGTTTTAGGATGGTTTCTGGACATTACTTAAGTGACTCTATTTTGTCAAAAATTTCATTTACCTAAATCCAGGGGCTGCTTCCTTTCATAAATTAAGATAAAATCTTCCCATTTAGTGTCCTGTCAGGGTCCATTTAGTTAATGTACACCCTAGAAGTTCAGCCTCAGATCAAACTTCTTGTGATGCTGTGTGTTGACCTGTGCCTGTCCCTCAGCTCCCAGATGAGGTGAGGGTTCTCAGGTCAGCCGATGTTTTTATCATTCACACATTCGGAAAGGAGCCTCCTGGGCTGCGGAGATGAGCACTTTCACAGATCACAGCCCGTTTCCAGATCCAAGCTGAAGCAGCCTGCCCTTCACTGTATCCTCCGTATGTGCAGGTTTACTCTTACAGGTGGAAAGCCTGGTATAAAGGAACAGATCCGAACCCGTGACCCTCTGGCTTGCTGTCCAGGCTCTGGACCTGTTGCAGCTCTGTGCGACTCCCTCTTGACCCCAGTACCAAAGGGCTAGTGACGTGTGCACCATCACTCTGGCCACAGAAGGTGAGTCGGCTGAAGGGGTGACGTGTCACAGGTTAGTCCTGCACGGAAGATTTTGCGTGGCGCTACGACGTGCGGGCTTCTGTGATCTGGGTCACTTGTCCCTCGCTCGGATTCAGATGCCTTATTAGGCGGCTGGCCGCACGGTAATTAGACCGTTTACTGGGTGTTCTGCAGGAGCGGCGCATATCAGGCTGGCTTTTATTCCTTGTTTTGATCCCGTCGCCTGCGTGTGACATGCAGCTGGTGTCGCTGAGAAAGACTGACACTTACAGAAAAATGCCAAACAATGCCAGTGATACATCTGCCGAAGTCAGAATGGTTCTGGGTGTTGAAGTGAACAGGAACACGAGTTCGCGTAACGTCCACAACAGCTAGGTCAGCTTCTGCTCGTCTATCCTCCGATGGGAAGGGGCTTTCAGTGCCGGACGTGCCATTGCATCCCCTGGTAGTGGGAGTTGGAGTGGGCCATACCAATGCTTCACTGGTGGTGGACCACCCAGTACTGCAGTATCAGTGTTTCGGTAACCAGACCTTCTAATCTAGTTCCAGTGTTGCAGTGGCAATGCACCAGACCATCACTCCTGCTCCAGGCCGCAGTACAATATTTACACTTTTTTTTTTCTTGGACCATCCAAGTTGTCCAAAGAGACTTGTGTTAGTAGGTTTTTCATTTCAACCCAGTTTGTGACCCACTAAATGTGAGTCTTATTGCAGTGCGGAAGTGGATTTAATTTCTCTAGCCGGTGGTGGCTGAACTGATGGATCTTCATGGGTGTTTCTGAGGATGTGTGGTGCAGCTTCTCGAGTGCTGGATGGCTTGGGGATGTAGGAGAGAATGGCCCCTGCTTGTAGCTGTCACTGTGGCATGGCGGTGCTCGGCTCAGGCTGGTGTAGCTTGAGTTAGCTGGTATTTGTATCTGGTGGTTCCGCTTTAGTTTTGCCCTTCTCCAATTCCAAGGCAACGGACGCAGTACATTGGTTGGTGCTGGATGTTTGTAAACATACAAGGCCCCTTCCGGTGGTGATTTCAGGTATTAAATAAGAAAATGAGGAGTTCATGCTGGTCATCTTTTCGCCCTTCTAGCTGTGAAGAAATGTCCCACTTGTTTGTGTGAGGTCTTGTGTGATTCAGATCAAAGAGTCTAAACTTTGCAGGACTCAGCTGGACCTGCATTGGGTTCTTGATTACTGTGACTCCCCCTCTCAGAAAATGCTCATATCGCTCCTGTCTTCGCTCCTCCCAGGAAAGAGGCTGAATGAGGTTGTTAGCGTTTCGCGTTTCCTGCCTGCTAATGACATGTCTCCCCGGCCTTTCTGCTTGGATATGTGCACATGTGACATTGTATATTTTAATCCTGGTAAATATTTACATGGAAAACCAACCACTTTTGGCAGCGATGTGACCAATTGTCTGTATGTCCCATTCCACGCCCTGGCCTCGATAAATACGTGGTGTGGAAGCGTTTACCAAACCATGGCTTTCGGAGGAGGCCGGCGCTGCTTGAGCCACCCAAGGGCTGAGCTGACATGCTGATCTTCAGCTGGAGAGCTTCCCTTCTGGATCTGCTTGCTCAGCTGAAAATGCTGGTGTTCAGTGAGTGAGAGAGCGAGCCACGGGAGGCTTTTCCAAGGCCAGGTTGGAGAGAAGCAGGATGTTCCTGGAAGACAGAGCAGGAATATCGTGGCCTGTGAAAACCTCCACAGCGTTTCCCAAAAGCCCCACATCCGAGGCAGTGCCGTGTCCGCTTTGTAACCTTTCATTTCTCAAGCCCCGCGTAGATGTTGAGAATAAATGCTGGTAGATATCGTGCCCTAGCAGAAGGTAAACGGCCCCTGTTAGAACCGTTAGAACACTCCCTGTTCCTCAGCCCGGTGCTGGCAGTGCCTGGAGGCGGCCTCACGTCATCGCTGTTGGCTCAGTCTGCCCCTGCTTCCCAGGGCCAGCGGATCGTCCTGCATGACGCGAATGGAAAGGGACCATGGCGATGAATCACGTCTAGCCCACCCCAGCTCTGAGTGACAGATGACCTTCGATATGCCGGGATTGCCTCCCACGCATGTGGTAATGGATTCGGGACGCTGACAGATAGATTGGGCCCTGCTTATATTAACTGAGGTGCTTGTTTAGACCTCCAGATGACACTGGACACTGAATAGGATCCGCATAGAAGGTCATGCCACTAGGCACATTCTTAACCCCCCTCGCCACCCCCACCGAGGTCCTACCCACATGCCAGGGCACTCGTGTCGGGTAAACAGCTTATCCTGGAGTGGGGGGGATGCTGAGCCAGTGTCCAGAGAAAATGGACCATAATGCTGGTTTTATAGTGCTTATTTTACTGCTGGATGTATCAGTGAGCTTTGGGTCGGCACGCCACAGGGCCAGCACGTCCCCCATCCTGACCCTCACCGCCGTCCTGTCAGCTGCTCCCTGCCCCCCCCCCAGCACAATCCCGATAAAGATCTGACGCCTGACATTTCCCAGCTGAGACACTGGTCCCAGAGCAGGAAGCGATTGTGGAATCTGTGCCCCCCCCCACCACAGGGGGTGGTTTAGAGCACTACAGCGCTGTACGCCGGGGCGTCGACACCCAATGTCATGCGCCGTGGCCGGATGCCGCCGCTGCCCCCTGCTGGCTGGTTTCCATTCTGCCGCACCGGCACAGGGACATGGCCCAGGCTTCTGCCTTTTTTCCATGGCTGTTTGTCTGTTCCCATTTCCCTTTCGCTTCGTCAGGCCGCCAGGCTGGGCCGACTGGTGGAAAGTCACGGGTTTCTCACTGGCCTGCTTCCTACGGGCGTGTGTGCGCCTGTGCGCGATTCCATCCTCTGAGCCAGATCGCTGACGTG
>JAODLC010000085.1:7659212-7674176 GCA_026781145.1 Hippopotamyrus pictus | reverse complement strand
GGGGCGGGGACTGTCTTGCATCTGGGCCGGGGAGATTTTTTTTTTTACGTGCTCTCGATATCTAGTGCAGAACGTTGTGGGGGGTGGTGGCTGTACTGCGCTCAGCGGCGAGTCTGAAGGCGAACAAGGTGTCAGCAAAAATGGGGGGGGGGTGCTTCTGACTCATCAGAATAGCGTGAAGTGCTGCTGCAGCATGGGAGGGGGGTGTGTCCTGGTCCCAGGTAGGTAAGGGTTACGTCCCGCAGACAAGTATCCAGAGGCACAAATCCAGCCTCCTCTGTTCTGCGGCGTAAACGGTGATTTGCAGCCTTTTTCCTTTACGGTTCACCTCGAGCTTCACTCGCTAATCAGCCGTGCAAAGAAGCAGGTATTTTCACTCCACTTTGTACCACAGTAACAGATGGCATGACACACGGGTTGCATGGTTTATCAGCTTTAGCGTCGGAGAGGCTGGTGATGTGCGGGGGGTCTGATTCCACGCTCCTCGCCGAATGACGGTTGGGCCACGTTCGAGAGGCACCTCCGTCAGAGCCCAGTTATTCCTCCTGTGACGATTCCTGCCGGATCGGGCCGAACAGCTGTTGCTGTGAGCGCCGCAGAAGGATGGGGAGGTGAGGGGGTCTCTGTAATCCGTGATGTGATTCGGAAGACGGGGCCGAGATGAGGGGCGCCCGAGGAGAATGAGGAAGTGCACGCTGGGGAATTCGCCTGCTGCAGAGCGGCCTCTCCTCCCAGAGTCGGCCCGCATCTGTCAGCACGGGATGTATTAAACAGGATTACTGAGGAGCGGCAGGATTTTCTGAACGCTCTTGGTGCCCTTATTTAATTTATTTCCTCCGGAGCTGAGCTGCTCTCTCTGGTCCCGGCACTCCAGCTGCCTTCTGGCTGCCTGGCAGGAATGTGCAGCGATGCCCAGAGGCCTTCAGTCTGTTATCGTTCTTTTCGTAGTAGCTGGTGAGCGAATCCCTGCTTAGAGGTCATCTGCTCGCATTCTTTTTGCCATCGAGCTATAGACTGACCCCTGCTGGCCTTTACAGTTTATCACCAGGTGCTTTTTGTCATATCCATGCATGCACCCACACGTATAAGTACGCATACGTGTATATAACAGACATGCACATTTGGTTCTGATGTGTCGTGTTTTTCACGGAGCTCTTGGCCTGGCTGTGTCTGGCCCGCATATGGGCGGGATACCGAGGGAATCCATAACGTTGCACTTTCATGACCATCCAGAGGCTGGGCGGTCGCCCACGGTGCCAGCCGATCAAAGGTCCGTCTACGCGTTATAAGCCGTGGCCGTTTCGACCAGTTTCAAAAGCAGTCACAGTCGACGGGCGCTCGTCATGGGTGTAACTATAGCTACGGGAAGACTTGCCAAGCCTCCAGATGGAGCCGCCAGGCGGGATTTGGGGCTTGTGTGAAGGCTGTGGGCGGAATTCACTCCCCCCATCCGAGTTATTAGGCGATGAATCCCACCTCCTCTCCATTCCTGCTTTCTGTCTGTCGTGTGCTGTGGCCAGTTCCTCTCTATCATTTGTAGGAGACTGTAGATCTGTGGTGATCTGAACTGGGGCTCGACCTCTTGAGGATTCAGGTTAATGAGCCCGTGGTCCATAGATCAGCTTTCCTATGAAGTGTCCCCTCAAATCTCACAGCCACGTGCCCCTGGGTCCTGCCCATGCAGGGATGGAAGCTCTGGTTTAAAGGAGGCTGTTTGGGCTTCAGGCGACCTGCTTGCCCTGGTTGAGCTGACACACAAAGACGCTGCAGGTTGTTGCTCGGTTCACGGCTTTTAGAAGATAGGCTGGGAATTGGGGGTTTTCAATTTGCTCAGGGAGGCTCTCCTCTCTCCTGCTGGCCATGCTCCCAGCCTGTTTAAACATCATTACACCTATTAGCTACAGCGCTAACATAACTCGCTATTCTCTGTCTGCTAACCAGACGGCCTGATGTGGAGGCTGAGCTGTTGGGTTTTTATGCGTTCCTCAGAGGTAGCAGTATAGCGCTTCCTGTTTTTGTGGAGATCATTGAAGCTGCCAAAGCTGAGATATGCAGACCTCAGACAGCTTCCAGGAAGATAGTGTGAGTGACATTTGCAGTGGGGAAAGAAAATTTTAACATGTGCTGTGAGCTTTCTTTTGTGTGATAGGGGGGTGTCCATAAGCAGGGGATGTTTCAGTGCTTCCAGATGGGTGCGGACAGGAAAGGTGGAGTAATCCAGTAGAATGAGAGGTCAACGTTTCTCCTGTTGTCAGTAACAGTGATTCCCCTTAGATGCTTTGAGCTCTTGGAGCAAGGTCCAGACTACTCTTTGTCAGTGTGCCTGACGGTCTTACCCTATCAGGTTCGTTGGCCAGTGTCATGTGAGTCGAGGCATCCTCCTCCTCAATTAGCCAATGCAGACACGGGCTGTCATTTTTCATGCTTTGTGCCTCTTGTTGATACAGTTTTGAGATTCCCACCTCCGTGGGCCTGAATTGTCTCATGAGGTTCTACCCACAATTCATCCGCCCTGCAATTGAGTGACATCAAAGCCAATGAACCTTGGAGAGGATAGCCAGCTGTACCTGGAGAAAGACCAGAAAACTTTACAGGGGAAACACTGGGCTGCTTAATTATACTGTGTATTGAATTAGTAGAAAGTTCAGTGTTCTGGTAATGTTGTTTTGTTGGTACTGTACTTATCGCTGTCGTAAGGGAATACACGGGGTTTTTCGGCTCTGATTCTCTCTGGTGGGCTTCCATTCATGGTTTTCCAGGTCGTCACTGTGCTGTGTTAGTTTTTATGGAGTGCAGAACACCCCGTTGAGTTTGTGGCCACTCTCTGTCCTCCCTGAAGGATTAACAGCCATCTTTAGAACCAGAGCGCCTCCAGTCCCTAGTAATGAGAGGATCCAGCCAGTTACTTTTGACATTTATCTGTTTGTTCAAAGCTTTCCTTCGTCGTTTCACTTCCTGCATTCTGTGGACTGCTTGTAAAACAGCAAATGGACACTCAGGGGGGTAGACTAACTCCCTAATGCTGCTGTGAAACGTGAGGCACCCGAGTCCACGGTGAGGGGGCCGAAATCCTCAAACCTTTCTTCGACGCAGGGGTTTTGAGTCACTGCTGAAGACGCATGCCCCTCATGTCAGTCCATTTTACTCCGAGAGCCAGCTGTCCCACTTGTTAAATGGTTTAAAGTTCACCGTCAGAAAGACCCCCCCCTCCCCGCAGCACATCTCAACCTCCCATCCCAGACTGCCTTTCCTGCCATAGCAATGAGTCATGTGTTTCCTGGGATGCGCCGCTCCTGTTTGGCACAGTGCAGGTAGTCAGGATCGTCGGCTGTGGGTCGCAGCACAGGAGCAGCCTGTCAGTCTGCAGGGGATTGTGGGACTCCAGCGCCTGGCCGTCGCACCCCGGCATCGTCGCTTTGTAATGCTCAGTGGGAGTGCTGGACCGACGCGGGCGTCTGCACCTCACATTCTGCTATATCAGGCTGCACCCGAGCCTGCATTCACTGACACGCGCTCACTCGTGTAGCGCCATGACGGACAAGGCGCCGCTGAAATCCTTCGGCTGTAATACCATACACTGAGAACAATGCACACATGCAGTGCACATTTGGGCCAGCAGGGGTCGCATTCACACACGCCGCCCTTTAAATCCCGCCTCCTGACGACTGACCTGTCCGGTTACTCCGCTCACGCCGGTGCCACTTCCAGGACTGGCTGCTTAACTCTCATGCTGGGAAACTTTTCAGTCTTTGGTCTGAAGGAAAGAGGACAGAGTTGGCCGGTATCACAGTGAGCACTTGGAGCAGCTATCCTTTGTTATTGTGAGCATTTCAAAGTAAAAGCATGGAAAGTGCTGGAAACGCCAGCTGGCAGAACTGCTTATGTCCCTGAGAGGCAAGAACTGAGCTCCAAATAGTTTCCCCTGTCCTCATATTCACTGCTCTGGTCGCTCTGTCCTGAGGGAGCCACCGTTCCAGTGAGAATGTTGGATAACCTGGAACCTGACTCAGAGAAAGTGTCCGTTCACGTCAGCATAACCGAAGTGCTTTGTTCAGAGAGCAGCATGGCAATGAGGCCAATCCCATTGATTCAGATGGCCCAAGGCTTGGCAGACACATTCTCTTAGAGAGAGAACTCAAGTGAGATCATTTGTATCTACTCATCAGTATAGAAGAGTTTGGAAGCTCTGTTAGACACTGTAGATAGTTTCCCTGTTAGGCAGATATGTGTGGGTAATAAATGCAGGCATAGAATTAACCGTCACTCACCGTCAGGGCCTCCATTGTTTTATATTTGCCTGTCGGGAGACTATTGTCTATGGGACTATTTTTGAAGACAACAAATGGTCAAAGCTGAGCCTGGGTTGAGTAGTGAAACTACTCCCAGTCTTAGATCAGGTTTGCTGGACTTTTTTTAGCGATAAAACACTGATGCTCTATTGAAATGACCAAGGGCTTCGGGTTAGAGTTAGGCTCTTTTTATTTCAGGGAGCACTTAGCAAGGGAAGTCTGCCAACACTAAAACAAAGGAGGAATAGTCTCCACACCATGTGTAAACATTTTGTATCTGACTAGCCATCCACTTCATCGGGCTGGACTTTAGGAGATGGCATCATCTTATGATATCATTGCTTAGATCATAAACAGTGATATCACCATCTTGGCCATTGATGCGATGATAGAGGTGCTGCCCAGGCTGGCAAAGGCGACGTCCTTGAGACCTGAGGACTGTACAACGTCAGGTCGCATTTCAGCTCTTCTCCTTTTACCGTCTTTTACTGCGCCCAGATTCACGCCCGCAGAGCTGCTGGGACCATCACGTAACCAGGCTCTGTCGGGAACCTTGCGTGAGCAGAGTCTATTGGCTCTTGCATCTTCCCAGGCCATGAAACCGTGAAAGGCGCATGGTTCTAGCAAGTCCTGAACGTCGGTCTGCGCCGGCCGCTGTCCGCTGCACGTGCCGCTTCTGGAGACCTTCACGACCGGTACAGTGTGTCGGACTGGGGAGGGAGACGCGGCAGGAAGTCGGATATCGGCTGGGCTCTCGGCCCCACTCCGGAGCCGGTCTGCAGGGAGCCCCTATGGGCTGGTCACAAGCCTGGCTCTACATCACTGTGGCCTTGGAAAGGGAAATGCTGAATCTGCCCACTGCTGGAAGCTGTCAGTCACAAACAGCCAGGGCAGGCTAGTGGCTAAGGAGTCAGCCTTGTTGGGCTGCAGTGCCTGTGTGATGCAACTGATGTTCATGATTCCCTGCTGTCGTAAAGGGAAACCACACTGTTCCCTGTGCTATTCACCTCTCTAATATCTGTGTGTCGGTATAAGAATTGGCCCAACAAATGATGCCTACAGTGTAATTGTGTAATTGTGCCCTTTCTTCTGGGGAATAATTAGCTCTAGTTGGTTCTGCACAATGAACGACCAGCTGATCAGGGACCAAAAACTGAAGATAGTGCCCCCCTCCACAAAAATCCCTGTATGAGTTTTACTTGCATAAAAATGTTCTGAGGGCAGAAGAAAAAAATGATTGGTTCAGACAGATGACCAATCAGCTTGTGGAGGAGATGGGACCAAGACACCTGATTGGTTGGTCCCACCTCCTCTAATTGCTTGGGCTCACTTCCTCTACAAGCTGATTGGTTATCTCTCTAAAACCAATCATTTTTCCTTCTGCATACAGAACATTTTTGCTTAAGTAAAACTCCCATGAGCAAAAAAACCCACCCAGACGCAGAATGGGAATAGTGTATGCAGTCTAAACCCTTTTCTCTGCTCGCTCTCTCTTCCTCAGGCTTTGGATCAGGACAGAACAGCGCTGCAGAAGGTCAAAAAATCCGTCAAAGCCATATACAGCTCAGGCCAAGGTAAGAGCAAACCTGTGTTTCTCTTTAAGTATTTTAGTTGACATACCTCCCACAGTATCAGATTATGTAAACTGTTACCGTTGTTACCATTACAAGGGCAAAGACGAATACGTTTTCACTTTGGTTTAGGCTTGGGGTCGGAGCTCAGCTGTTCCTCGTCTTCATAACTGTGCATAGACGTGTAGCTTTCACGCTGTTTCTGTTGAAGCTGTGGGCGTCACTTCATTTGAGACCCTGTCATAATTTTAGGGCCTCCTGGGCTCTGCTCATTTTTACCATGATTTATGAGCCCTCCTGCAGAGGAGTCTGCATTTCTGCATCTGCTCTGCTTAGAGGAGGACCTGCCCTCTCACTCACTCAAATCTGCCATGTAATTGTGATTAATGATATGTTTCTTCTCCTGCTTATTCAGGGGTCAGATTTTACAGTGAATCCCTTTGCTATAATGGGATTTGTATATATTTAAATACTATAACTATACACTATATATTTTTCCAGACATTTAATACTGATTGCCAGAGGATTATTTACGCATCGATATTGCATAGTTAACTTCATGTTAGATTTTGGAAACGACTCTGTGGCCGCTGTGGAACGTGAGCCCTCTGCTGGATAGTACAGGCAGTAAACATTTTACGTTTTTTCCCCTTTAAGAAGACGGATTACCTAATAATGTCACAGTGCCAGCAGAATCAGGCACACGAATGCTGCAGAATTAAACCCAGATGAGAGTGGAGCGCGGTGGAGGCGTGGCCTCTGCGTCACATGACCTGCTGAGTGACTTGGCTGCTCTGGCTTTGTATCGCTGGTAAACAAGCTTCTGCCAGAGGGGCCCCCCCCCCCACCCCCCATCCTCTGCCCCTCTCACTCTGTCTAATCATCATCCCGCTTCCTTTTTGACGGGTTTTCATCAGGTTTTCATTTGAACGGGGCTGAAAATCAGCATGCTGGACAGAGTTAGCTGTGATCTATTACACGAATAGTTGTGGTTTAAAATGCCGCACGGAAAGCAGGAGTGTGTGTGTGTGTGCGCCGCGTAGCTATGGGTACGCTGTCTGTTTGAGGGTGTTTTTATTATTCTCGGGTTCTCGGGACGGATGATTCAGCAGTGACACGCAAGGACAGCCAGAGCAGGCCTCAGATAGCGTCAGTGAATGGCTGTTAGATAAGAGCACCTTATCCTGCTTAGTAGTATGCTGTTAGCATGCTCGCTTCCCTGTTTCTATTCTGCTGGGCTGGCTGCTGAGGGCAGACTTATTGAAACCGTGTGGAGTTGCGCTTCTGGACCGGATTGGATTCGTGCTCTCGAACCCGGGAGCGCCTCGAGTGTCATTCTGGAGTGTCGAGGCCGCACACTCGTTCGTCTATTTTATTTATTTAATTTTTTTGATTTGCATTTTGTCCGCAGATCACGTCCAGAATGAGGAAAACTACGCCCAGGCCCTCGACAAATTCGGCAGCAACTTCATCAGCCGGGACAACCCTGACCTGGGCACCGCTTTCGTCAAGTTCTCCACGCTCACCAAGGAACTGTCAGCGCTTCTTAAGAACCTAGTGAGAGGCCTCTGTCAGTCGCCAGTATCGGCACCCCCGGCCTGCTCTGATTGGTTTCCGGGGGCCCTCACAGCACCCCCTGGCCTGCTCTGATTGGTTTCCGGGGCCCCTCACAGCACCCCCCGGCCTGCTCTGATTGGTTTCCGGGGCCCCTTCTCAGCACACACTCTACTTGGTGTGCTGTCAGTCTGTGTGAGCAGGTGTATCATGTCTGACAGAGGTAAAGGTTAGGGTAGCTGTCAGGGTCAGCTGAGCAGAGCTCCTCCTCTAAGGGCCAGGGATGACCCCGATAGGCATGACCCCGAATTGGCCACATCTCCCAGCTTCTCCTCCAGCTTCCCCAGGCTGTGAACTGTAACCATAACTCTTATATTAATAGTGTCTCTGATTATGTTACCCCTAAGGATCATGGGTAAAACAGGTGATCAGCAGCTGTGTGATCTAGACTCTACACTGTGTGATCATCCTATCCTGTTTATTTTCGTTCCTCAGTAAACCTGTATCTTAATCTCAAGCAAACAGTCTAGCCAGGTTAAAGTTTGACATGCCTGATGTACCTTACTCCCTGGCAGATGCTCACGCTCCCCCTTAATTGATACCTCTCGGAGTGTGGTTCTTATGGCAAGCAGGGTGACCGCTATACAGCCCCCCGAAGTAACAGGCTGATGGTTGGGCCAAAACATCTAGGAGGCTGTTTTATGAGTTAGGCGTAGTGACAGAGCATCAGCAGCTGTAGGGTATGGGTGGCGTGCAGCCTGTCCATCTCATAGCAATGACATTTCATTCATGAAGCCATGACGTCATCATGCATTTGTCTGGAGATGCCGATATGACCATCGCTTCTCACTTCGGTTTTTAGACAAACTGCAGAGATCCTGTTCCTGATTTCACCATGTCCCACTTGGTTCATATCCTCACCCCGGAACGTGTGTCTCCATTTGGCTGACTCCTCTTCCTCTTTCTCCTTCCTCCGTAGATCCAGAGTCTCAGCCACAATGTCATCTTCACCCTGGACTCTCTGCTCAAGGGAGACCTTAAGGGGGTCAAAGGGGTAAGATATAGCCCCGCCTCTTCACAGTTATGATTGGTGCAGCCTGTCTCCCTCACCTCTACAAACAAGGCAATCAGATTACTGGTCATGTCAGCATTGTCGTTCTTGTGCAGCTTTTTACTCAAATGTCTGTTGTGACAGAAAACAATTGGCTTCTGCTATAGTTAGTGTATTTGAGCCCCCCCTGCCGATAAGCCACACGCTTCATCCAGCCAGGTGTTGTGTTTCCTCACACTGAGCATGCAGACCCAGCAGGAAAAGCTGCATTGCTACCATCAGTCCAGCATCTCTGGCCACGAAAGCAGTCAGATGACCTTAAAATATCAAAGGTTCTGAAAAGTGTTGTTGCCGAAAAGTGATAGTACCCTCTTCCCACCAGCAGTCTCCGGGGATTCTTATCTCTGTGGTGCTTAGAATCGTCAAGAATAACCCGTGAATGAAGAGGATGCCTGACACACCTAGTGTGAAATTCTGTCGGATAATGTCAGCACAAATCTCAAGGTTGTGCTGTAGTTGCCAGACTTTCAGCGTTCCTGTCATACTATGTTTTAGTTTTATTATTTTATATATACAGCCTGCGATTTGGTTTGTGATTCTCTGTATTTCATCTGTTTCTTTGTTCCTCCCCTCAGGATTTAAAAAAACCCTTCGACAAGGCATGGAAAGATTACGAGGCCAAGTTGTAAGTCGGACGGATGTGCTTGCGTGTGTGTGGCTTTGGCATTCTGCGTGTTATGCCGACCTAAGCAGAAGTCACCTGTAAAACGATCTGGCAGGGTATCAGATTTATATTCAGAATCAAGCTATGTACATTACACAAAGTGAGGAAACGTTTTAGTTTCACCGTGCATTTGATGTTGAATAGTGTGGGAACCCTTGCAGCGATGAATAATAGAAACGCCGTTATTCTTTCAAGAGAAACTCTGCACGGCAGATGATAAGCTGCCAGTGAGTCTGTTTGTAAATGTGAGATTAACATTCGTCTGTTTTTCTGTGGCGTCACTTTCTGTGGAAATGTCTGTTTTGCAAGATTCAAAACATCTGCCCCCATTCTGCGATCATTATCTTAATGTGACTGGCCTACACACACCCCCCCCCCCCCACCACCACCACCACCAATTGTCCGTGTAGGAGCTGAACTTTGGAGCAGAACTGGCATTGTCTGTGATAAAGGCAATTAATTGGGTCTGTAGTTCTCTTTCAGAAGCAGAAGATGAACATTAAGTAATGAAATGGCTGTTTGCTTTATCTGAGGGAGATTTCCCGGGGGGAGGATTGAGATTATAATGTAACGCATGCCCCCCCCCCCCTCACATGTGGCTCTGCTGCTCGGCCCAGTCGCGATCCCAGCCTGACGCCGCTTCCCTTCTGTGCCTCAGCACCAAGATCGAGAAGGAGAAGCGGGAGCACGCCAAGCAGCACGGCATGATCCGCACGGAGATCACCGGGGCCGAGATCGCCGAGGAGATGGAGAAGGAGCGCCGGCTCTTCCAGCTGCAGATGTGTGAGGTCAGCGGGGTCAGCGGGGTCAGGGGTCCAGGGTCGTAGAGGGGGAGAGCGCTAATCGGCTGGATGAAGGATGAACATTGTATGTATGATGAGGACCACGGCAGTGCTGATTGGTGTGTAGGCTAGTCTGTGTAGGGTTTGTGTGGCCTCAGAGGACTTTTGACTAGGTGTTGAAAACTTGACTAAATGGCTTTTATTTGAGAAGGTATGAAAGATGGAGCGCATTACTCCGAGAAGCACTTCTTTGGGGGCCGGGAGGGGTTAAAGGCAGTTGCTTACAGTTGCTTGGACATGAAGGTGCAAAAACCTTTGCTGGCCTTGTTCTTCTGACTCCCTCTCAGGCTGGATCAGTCAGGGTGCGGCACCTACCCCACTCCTGGGTAAAACGCTGACTGAGCTCAGAATGGTATAGCCACCCCCCACATCCCCTTGGGCCGGTTTGTTAGCAGATGTTTTATTTCACGGTCAAGTCTGTGTTTGTTTCCTCAGATTATACAGTGCAGAGACAGGGAACACCCCAGAGGGCCACCTGCCCATATGTTTTTTTTATGTGTGTTTGGTAGAGGTCGAAGGTCACAACCCCTGGTGGGCCACAGAGACCAATGTTGATGTAACACGTCCTGTCACAGAAGGCTGCCATAATAGACTGTTGGTTTAGCGTTTTCATAGGGCTTCAGTGTTCATGGGTAAGATGACCTCATCTTACCCATCTTGGGAAATGATTCAGTTCTTTGTCCCTGACATACTCCAGTCAGAAGAGGGTGCTGTATTTACAGTGGGTTCCCGGGCTCGCTTTACCTCCTTTGCTCCAGCTCTCTATTTGCCTGTCTCTGCTCACCATATAACCAGATTAGAATGGGAATCCATCAGGCAGGGAGGCCAGGAAGGCGACTGCTCACACAGACACTCGTGATCCATCTTCCCCTCTTCCGTACCGCAGAGACACATGGGCCGCTGTCGGATTTGAGATAAACCTGAACTGCATGCAGTGGAAATACTTTGCTAGTGATTTTATAAATGCCGTGAAGTAGAAATCGGATTAGCTGGATGCTGTATTCATTTGTTTGCCTGGCATCTTATTTATTTAGACATTTGAGGCCATATTTGGCTGCGAGCGATCTAGGACAGAACGTGGCGACTTATAGCTTATCACAGCTCGCACTGAACCAAACAAAGAAAATACATACAGTATTTATCTTTGCTCCTCAGCAAAGCAGCTACTTGGATTGTTGAATTAACTTGATGGCAGTTTCGGTATTTTTCTACGCAGTAGTCTCCAATCATTTCTAGCAATGAGTAGTAGTCTCCAAATCATTTCTCTCTGTTAATCTGTAGCTTCCATCTCTGTGCCAGTTGGACTATGTCAGTTATTGTTACTTCTTTTTCGTCACACAGTACCTCATCAAAGTGAATGAGATCAAGACCAAGAAGGGGGTGGACCTTCTGCAGAACCTGATCAAGTATTACCATGCACAGTGCAAGTGAGTGATGCCAGGACCTGCTACGGTGTGCAGAAGACCTTCGAGGGATTGTTCCATGTCCTTCTCGGTCCAGATGTTTTATGCGGCTGTGTCAAACTCCAAGTCATTGTCAAAGTGTTATACGTGATTGTTTTCAGGCTCTTTAGCAATACCATGATACTAAGCAGAATAAGCGGGCGTTTGAAAAATATTGTAAGGATGATATGCAGAATATGCTGAAGGTGGCGATGAGGGGGGGGGAGTTGTGAGCAGGATGAAGTGAGGAGCTTGGCACGTGTGAATCTCTGAGCATAACGACCCAAAGGCTCGAAGAAGTCAGGCAGGAGAAGAACCTCGGAGCCTAGCTTCTTAACATAGATACGGTAGCAGAGGCGCCATAGAGCAGCTGTAACACCGCACCCAGCCAGCAGGGGTCTGTTTTGAGGTTTTCCGATGATAGACCACATTATTCTTTATTGCACAGGATGAACAGATATGAGGCAGAATGAGAGTTGCAGGCCACACTGCCCAGATCCTGCTGCGAGATAAATCACAGTGCTGTTTCCTGTACGTGGGTGTTCTATTTCTAATAGATTGGTTTCTCCTGTAGCTTCTTTCAGGACGGCCTGAAAACAGCAGACAAGCTAAAGCAGTACATCGAGAAGCTCGCTGCAGACCTTTATAACGTGAGTATCTCATGCTTATTATTTTGGCTTCTCAGCGGCGATTCGGTTAATTATCGGTAAAGAACTGTCGTAAGCAGCCATGTGAGCTGTATGGCGGCCTCCCGACAGATAAAGCAGACACAGGATGAGGAGAAGAAGCAGCTCACCGCCCTGCGGGACCTCATCAAGTCCTCCTTGCAGCTGGACCAAAAGGAGGTAGGCTAGCTGTCGGGGTGCATCACGGTTCAGTTGTAGGACCGTCCTCAGTTTTCGGACCATGGTAGGGGGACCTGGGGGATGTTCTGTCTGGCTGTCTGGAAATTTAGATTGATTGACTTTCCTGGTCTTGCATTAATAACAGCGCTGCCTTAATGCACACCGTTAAACCTGTAAAGTCTACTTTTGACTAGTCAGTTTATTAAAATGAAGAATTGTCTTTTTTTACGTGGCCCCTCTATTGGCCAAGTAGCACAAAAGCTACTGATTTGACCTCTTTGGACCTTTCAACCTGAAGAAGGAAACTGTAGCGTGATTGTCTCTACTTTTCAGAGGTTTGGGATATACAGGTGCTCCTTTACATTCTGATGAACCCATCATAAGTGGAAAATATTGTTGAATATGAATATGATATATGATAACCAAATACCTACTGTCACTGAAAGTTACAGTAAGTTAATTGCTGTAACTGACTAACTATCAATCCTTGAAACGTAAATAAATGAATACAGTTTTATTTGATTAAGTACAGAAAAAAACAGTACAACATGTTAAACACTGTATTAGATGTTTATACCCACAATTGCTACTGAGACTGGAAGTGTGGCTACGTGGATGCTACTATTGTCCGGCATCAGTAGAAAGTATCGTACAGCATATGACTAGCCCAGGAACAGGTTTCAATTCAAAGTTCACTACTGAATGTGCATCGCTATCGGACAGTCGAAATATCATAAGCGGAACCATCATAAAGTGCGTAGCATCCGTGCGTAAATCTTATCAGATCCTCTCTGCGCCATAGTATAACCATGCTGCATCACAACCGCTCCGTAAAGCCAGCAGAAACCCGTATGATTTGTTTCAACCATAAACCCCATTTATACCCCCGAGTGCTGGCGTCCGCTAGCAGTGATACCCCTGAGGCGGTCAGCGGCAAAGCGCTGGAGGTATCTCCTCTCCTGTCAGGGAGCGGCCAGTGCTGTACCATGCTGGTAGCCAGTGTGAAGTAGGGCCTTGCTGGTGACCAGTGTTGTGCCACACTGACCGCTCAGTCTAATGTCAGTAATTATGTAGCCCCCCCCCCCCCAAGGACTCTTTCTCTTTCCGTCAACGGGACCTGCTGTGACAGCTGAGTCCCAGGGCCACGCCCTGACCTCCACCAGAAGCCCCTGGGTCACATCGCCACCATCTTCAGGTTGGCGTTTCTCCTGACAGTTTCCACTACTGAAGGGCTGCAGAGCTTTTCTGTACATCAGCACCGCGCAGCTCATAGTTGGACATGTAGTGCTGATGTACCAGACTGCTTTCAACTGAAGAAACCCCGAAATACTCATTGAAATATCGCAGCTCAGTCCAAGCCTGTGATGAATTAATGACCCAAAACTCCTGTGTCGCATAACAGTCACGGATAATATTTGGGCAAGTTATTATACTGTATGAGTGGGATACCGGTACTTTACAGTTAGCTACACAAAAAAATCAACAGAAATCTACATCCTTCTGCCCACCTGGGAAAGTGCACAAATGCTGCACTTTCATTGGCTGCCGCCGGGCCACATGTCATTGTCTGAGGCAAGAACTTCCCACTGGCAACTGGCAACACCGGCTCACCCTACAAACCAGCATGGGGGCACGTTTGATGTGGGAAGGCAGATGTCTTGCTCATGGCAGTTTGTGAAGAGTGCTAAGGTACTGATGTGCTAAATGTATTTGCATGAATGCATAATTATTTTTTAAAGACGTACAATGAGATTAGTTCTACATGAGAACTCAAGCTGGATATGTATTTATTGGTGTGCAAACGCGCAAATTATTCCGTTTTTTTTTTTCACAAAATGGCCATAAACCACATCTCCTTGCTTTGAATCAACATAAAAGGTGCAGGTGAAGTTGCTGGAGTTAAATGAAATGCATTCAACTGTCCAGATGACTCCAGTGGAGTGAAGATGATTCTAGAATTGTTTTTTTTTTTTTTTTACTTCAATAACCTATCCTGCAGTCTTCTTCAAGATTCCACTGATTTTTCACTTTAATATCCAGTCCTGCAGTTCCCTTCAAGGTTCTACAGATTATTTTTTCATCTTTATACTCACTGAGCGAAATCGACTTCTAAATGCTGCACCTGGCTAAATGTGTGACCGACATGTGCGTCTAACATCAAGTGCGTCGATTGGCCGCTGTGTGATCCTCCGTGCGTTCCTGTTGCTCGCTGTGTGATCTGCTATGAAGACCTGCTTTTATGTGCTTTTGACACTCTGCCTTTCTCTCCCCCTGCCTTTCCTCCATGAAGTCTAGGAGAGTAAGTCCCATATCTGACTCGCATGCTTTGTGTGTTCTGAGTCTGTGCGGTGGAAGCTGAGCCAGCTGGGCATGCAGTAAATGTCCTGGAGGCTCACGCGCAACATTCTGTCCTGTAGGCTCACGTGCAACATTTTGTCCTGTAGGCTCACGCGCAGCATTCTGTCCTGTAGGCTCACACGCAGCATTCTGTCCTGTAGGCTCACACGCAGCATTCTGTCCTGCAGGCTCACACGCAGCATTCTGTCTTGTATGCTCACGTGCAACATTCTGTCCTGTAGGCTCACGCGCAGCATTCTGTCCTGTAGGCTCACACGCAGCATTCTGTCCTGTAGGCTCACACGCAGC
>JAODLC010000085.1:7636542-7653084 GCA_026781145.1 Hippopotamyrus pictus | reverse complement strand
CGAATCGGGGACCGAGTGGGCTGCCCTCGCCCCCCCCCGTACCCCCCCCCCCCCTCTCCCCCCGCACCACAGCGGCAACCTAGATAAGCAGACGGACAGCGGCAACACCGCCCTGCATTACTGTTGCCTGTACGACAAGTATGAGTGTGTGAAGCTGCTGTTGCGGGGCAAGCCGGCGATAGACATTGGTAAGCCTGCCAGCAAACGCGTGCTGCGTGGTAAACTGCAGTGTGATTGGCTACTGATGACCTCATCTTCATGACTCACTGCTCCTGTGCCCACAGTCAATCAGAATGGGGAGACAGCCCTGGACATGGCCAGGAGGCTGAGGAACTCGCAGTGTGAGGAGCCGGTAAGAGCCTCACGGTGAAGGAGCTGCAGCTTCACAGGAGGCTGCATCCTTCACACATCCATCCGACACATGATTTCCTTCAGCGTTTGTGAAGTTAAACATGGACGTGGTCTCTTTACCTTATTTTCAAGTTTAAATAAAATTAAGTAATACTAATAAACCTATAAAAGTAATAAAGTTTAGTATGTAACTCAGATCTTTTGAATTTGAAATTAAATTATACAATGAAAAGTATCTGAAAGATGTTTAGCTGTTTACGGTTTTGTATTTTAAATACACTCTGGGGAGCACTATCAATTATAACCACCAGGGGGCAGCAGCAAGACACAACAAAAACAATGGGCCTGTCTGCAGCAAAGCTTCCTATTGTTAATAAATGTGTGTAATTTGCACTCAGCAGTATGCAAATGTGATGTGCAGAGTATCACTGTACAGAGTGTAGCTGTTCACTGGTGCTGTAGTCTGACAATGTGGTCTAGGACAGCTAATAGTACCTACAAGGTGCTATGCATTTTAATGAACCTTTACAATGGCAGTAAATATTTAATGAGTATTTTCTTAACCTTCTTAACAGCCAGTTTTCACCAGTGACAAATGAGACAATTTATAGTAAATATTTAAAAGCATGTTTCTCCATCGCTTCAGGGTCAGGAAAAATGAGCTATTATTACATGGTGTTATGACCTGGGTGTGCGGAACGTATGTGATAACTGGCCTGGGGCATAGGAACTGGGTGGGGGGGGGAGGGGAAGTAAGCACCCCCAATATTTAATTTGGGTGCATTCACCATCACCCCCCACCACCCCAAAAAAAAAAATAAAATTATTGTACCCCCCCCTCCCAGTATCAAACATTTTCCTGTGCCGTTGCGGGTGGCTTGCGTGTGGCGTGTGCCTATACAATGCCTGACTGCTGTGTATCCCCCCCCCCGCCACCAAAGCTGGTACAGGCCGGTGCTGGGAAGTTCAACCCCCACGTCCACGTGGAGTACGAATGGAACCTGCGGATGGAGGAGATGGACGAGAGCGACGACGACCTCGACGACAAGGTGGGCCCCCCCCCCCGGGGAGGGCGTGCGGGTGCCGCGGGCCAGAGCCGTCCGTCCTACATCCATCTCGCTTTCGCTTGTTTGCTCCTCGTGTGCTGCCTTAACGAGTTCCTCTTTTAAAAAGCCAGCGTCTTGCTTGCGTGGGCTTAGCCCGCCGCGTCGGACTCCCTCCCCCCACTCGCACACTCTCAGCCCCCGCCATCCCTCCCCCACGAGTCGCTGGGCCGCTTTCTGGTGCTGTCCCTGTGGCCAACCTCCTCACATCCTCCAGCTATGTGGTGAGCTTCTGAGGCTGACTGCCTTCCCGCCAATGATCGGTAGGCTGTCCCGCGGCCATGTCCCCCAGCCCCCCCAGCACGTCGCTGACGCTGCGCAGTGTGTGCTACCTCCCGCAGCCCCTTGCGATACATGTGTGGCTTCCTGGCCCGTGTAACTGACAGCTGTCAACTTGTGTCCCCATGCAGCCCAGCCCCATTAAGAAGGAGCGATCCCCTCGCCCTCAAAGCTTCTGCCACTCATCCAGCCTGTCCCCCCAGGATAAGCTGTCCCTGTCCGCCTTCTCTGGCCCCCGGGACAAGCAGCGGTTGTCCTACGGCGCCTTCGCCAACCAGGTGTACAGTGTCTCCACTGACTCTCCCACCTCACCCATCATCGATGCCCCACCGCTGCCCCCTAGAAATGCTGGGAAAGGTGGGTATTGTGCCACTGTGGGTTTTTCCAGTGCAGGTGTGACTGAGTGGACAGCTGAGCTGTGAGAGAGCTGATCAGCTCTCAGTCTGCACGGTCCTGTTTAACATGTTAGCTAACACACAGCTAACATAGAGCTAGCACATGGCTAACATAGAGCTAGCACGTGGCTAACATAGAGCTAGCACGTGGCTAACATAGAGCTAGCACGTGGCTAACATAGAGCTAGCACATGGCTAACATATAGCTAGCACATGGCTAACACGGAGCTAGCACATGGCTAACACGGAGCTAGCACATGGCTAACACAGAGCTAGCACATGGCTAATATATAGCTAGCACATGGCTAACACAGAGCTAGCACATGGCTAACACAAAGCTAGCACCCAGCTAACAGGGAACACTGCCAGTATTTCTTGGCAGAGAACCTAACATGAGAGGCCTGAAAGCAGCTTCCATGTTTTTCACTTTAACAAGGTTCTGTCAATGTCAGCACAATAAAAATATTATCTGAACACCCTTTTAACGCAATTAATGTTAAAAGTGCTATAAGTATATATTATTAATGCACCGTTCAGCCTTGAACCCAAAATCTTTGATCCCCACTGCTTTGCCATGTCCTTTATGTGTTTTTATATTATTAGTTGTAGTAGTAGTTGTGTAATGGGATAACATTCTGTGAACATCAGGCAAACTGGGCACTTTGAACGTTTCCATATCTTAATCGCAATGTTCGGTGAATGTTCCTAGAACAAAAAATTGTTAGCGGGAGAGACGCCTATAGCACAGCTAACATACAGCTAACACACAGCTCACACACAGCTAATATAAAGGTCAGGGAAAGCTATAGCAGAACTAATACACAGCAACGACACAACTAACATACAGCTAGCACACAGCTAACATAAAACTAGGAGACGCCGCACAGCTAACATACAGCAATAACATAACCAACATATAACTAATACACAGCTAGCGCATGATATCAAAGCTTAAAGACTGCTATAGCACAGCTAACATGAAGCTAAAAGTCAGCTAACGTACAGCAAGCACGCACCTAACATAAAACTAGAACGCAGCTAGCACACAGCTAACACACAGCTTGGAAACAGCTGGAAACACATAGCAACCGCATAGCTAAACCTAACACGCACACAGTACGTAACTAGGACACAGCTGTTAACACACAGCTAGCACGCAGGCTAAGGAAGCCAAAGAGAACGCATCATCAGTGTGCGACCGCTGGTCCACAGCCAGTTCAGCTTTGTCTGACTACCTGTAGCAGTTGAACTTGTTTAAAGGAAGAAACAGCATATGTTAGTATGAGGGGGGAGCTGAAAGCTCCAGGCCTGTGGGCGCCCTGATCATGAATGTGTGCCCCGTGGTGCCCTCCTCATGGGGTTGTGGGTCTAAAGAGGTAGGGCTGGGGGGGGTGGGGGTGGAGATGTCCCCCACAATGCCGCCTATGCTGCTTTTTGCAGATATCCAGGTGGGACAGCCAATCATGCGGAGAGGGAGGGACGGAGGGAGGGGTTTGCTTTGTGCTGTCTGCGCTTTCCTTAATGTCTCCCCCTCTCTCACAGTCCCAGTTCTGCCTTTTTCCGGATCGCCGACGTCGCACTACGCCACTCTGGCCGCCATGCGCCCCTGCATCAGCAGTGAATATCATTTTACTCCCCAAACCCAGCCCACCCGTCTCTTTGTGAACATGCGGCTAACCCGTTCTCACCCGGCTGAGCTCTCCGTTACATGCATCCATCGACCCAGAGCCATGGGTGCCTCTCTGAGATACACCTGGGCTCGCACTGCTCTGCTTCGCCATTCCGGGCCTTGATCCCATGACCCACTGCTCTCCTGCAGGCGGGGTATCTGGGCAGGTACTAGTTGTGCGTCACACCTGCTCCTAACTGAGCCTGGAGGGACGTCGTTGAGATCGCGTGATGTCCTCGGGGACTGGATAGGCTCCCAGACTGAATTAAACGAGCCCAGTGAAAGGTGGCCGTAGGGAGGACCAGACTGAATTAAACGATCCCCGTGAAAGCTGGCCGTAGGGAGGACCAGACTGAATTAAACGATCCCCGGTGACACCCTGCCTTGGGGAGACCTCTCACAAGAGAGAGCTTACTTCTGTGCCCCGTTTGCGAACCGTTTGACACACTTTCAGTTCGCCACTTCAGACACTTCCTGGCTGCTCCTCTGGGGCACAGCCGCCCTGCCCTTCTTTCCGTTTTCGTCCTTGTCTGGCTGCTGTCACATGACCTGGCCCCGCTGCCCTGTTTCCTTCTAGCTACATGTGAGGTGTGTACCCCCCCTCCCCGCCGGTCACAGCCCATGTCATGTCTATCGCTTCATAGCTCCCTCTGCTACTTCCCCCTCCTCAATCACTGCAGGCCCTTTGCCTGTAGGGGGCAGCGCTGCCCCAACCAAGAAGAGGCCTCCACCCCCTCCCCCTGGGCAGGAACGTACCCCATCTGAACCACCTGACCCGCTACCTCACAGTCCCCACGATAGAGGTGCGAAGCCTGGGGGTGAGTAGGATAAAAAGGGAAGAGCGAACAGGAAGTGAGGGGCGTGTGGCCTTTTATGGCGTGCAGTGGTGCAGTGTTGCCATGGCACGGACAGGGCTAAGAGGCGAGACTTTGCTGCAGTGCTCAGTGCAGTAGGGCCCGCCCCATTTAAGTCCAGCCCCTTTCTGGTACTATTGCATAAGACATTTCGGTTCCCTTCATTTTCCCCAAGATACGTTTTAGGTCGTCAGAACCCCATTCTCGCATTGATAAGCAAAGTCCACCCAAGCAACATGACTGATAGAACATGGCAGGTTCCGTTGAACCAGAATCAGTATCACTGACGGAGACTTCTAAGCACTTACGTAAGTCACCCTGGCTAAGGGGGTCTGGCAACTGCCGTAAACGTGGCTTTTTGCGTGCCGTGCTTTGCTGTGCCGTGCGTACTTCGGGAAATTTTATCCAATCGAAAAAGAGATTATCCCACATCGAACCAATCCGTACAGCCCTCTTTGCAGTGGGGAGACCGAGGGGAGTGACCACCAGGATGGGCTGCTCATATTCCTACCAAACTGCCGCTCGTGTGATGCAACACGTTCAGTGTCGCAGTACAGTCCAGTGCAGATTCACATCCGGAGGAAGTGTTTAATAACATCCCTGCTCTGATTGGCTGTATCAGGAAATGAGAGGTGCTTGTCCTAAGCCGCTTTGAAGAGCCCCAGTCAGTGTGCGATGCCCCTAATGGATAGCTCAGCCTGCCATCGCTCATCTTAATAGCTCCACATTACATATCAGTATCTTCTCCTCATCACTGACACGCTTTCACCTGCCATTCCTGGTGTTCATTACCTAGAGACCCATTTCCCACCTTGGATACACGCCTTTGGTAATCAGTGTTCCTGTCATGTGTCGTGCATGGAAGTGTGGTAAAAATCAGGGTCACTTCATTGTGATTTTTCACCATGCTGGGTGACCGTGAAATATGTGCCACTTTCACTGTGAATTTCCATCACTGTCAGTGACCGTCGAATCGGGGCCATACGTGGTATGATTTTTCATCATGAACGTGCTCATGTCCTCACGTGAGATCCACGTCGAATTTAAATGAGCCGCATCTCCATTAATGACTCGGCTGTTGCCATGACAGCCACACGCATGTGTACTGGCCCGGCCCAGATCGGGGAGTGGGCCAGAGGTGAACCAGAATCACAGACTGACCGGGTCTCACACTTACAGGAAATGACTCTACCCCCATCCCTGCCAGCAGAGTGCCGCCCACCAGCAAATTTGAGGGTATTCCCCATCAGCAAAGGTAGGTGTCCATCTCAGTAACTATACTTTCTCTTTTCTGCCTTGTTGCCTTGATCTCCTAATAATCGGCTCTTTGTCATTCATCATTTTTATCACCAGTACCAGTAACACCAAATCCACCCTTGGGCCCAGAGTTCTACCCAAGCTACCCCAGAAAGGTACGGCCTTTCCTTCTGGGCCTAACCAGTGTCACATGCAGTGATAGTGGCCCGTCGGCCAGTTTCAGGTGAAGGAAGGAGATTGTGATGAACGTAACCTAAAGTAACTGGTTTGCCTCCCATTGTTGCTGCAGTGGCTCTACGGAAAATTGACACCATCCACCATCCCTCCGTGGACAAGCCCAGCCAGCCTCCGGAAGGGCTCCAGAAGCTTCCACAGGCCGCTGAGATCCCGCAGAAAGCCCCTGTGCCTGAGAAGCCCCAGCTCTCCGACTTGCCCCCGAAACCCCAGCTCTCCGACTTGCCCCCGAAACCCCAGCTCTCCGACTTGCCCCCCAAGCCCCTGCTGGCAGACCTGCCCCCGAAACCCCAGATCAAAGACCTTCCACCCAAGCCTCACCTGGTGGATACGCCCCCTAAGGCCGATCCTCCGAAGCCTCAGCCAGCAGATCCTGCCCCGAAACTGCAGCCTCCCGATTGGGCAGCTTCCATGCCGCAGGGGGAGGCAGCATTCAGACAACCCTGCGAGGACACCAACGGAACCCCGACTGGTACCATGGAGATGCCAGTACCGCTGCCCCGGAAGATCAACGCAGTTAGTGTCGCCATGCTTTATGTCGGTGTTTCCCATTCTGCACCTCGGGAAACCCACAGACACTCCAAGTTTTTTGCTCCCTCCCCAGAAAGCAAAAAAGTGGACAGGCTGTGGGTCACCGAGGACCGGGTTCGGAAGCCCTGCTCTGTTATACTGCTGGTCATCACCTGATCTGATTGTGGTGTTTGGTCGCCGCAGCTCACCCCGTTTCCTGTGCGTCCTTCTAGGGGAAGCACAAGACCAGGCGGGTGAAGACCATCTACGACTGCCAGGCGGACAACGACGACGAGCTGACCTTCGCAGAGGGCGAGGTCATCATCGTGACGGGAGAGGAGGACCAGGAGTGGTGGGTGAGTAAGTGTACCCTGGAGCAGCAGGAGCAGGGAGCAGCTCCAACTTGCCCCCCCCCCTCCAAGCCCCTGGGGGGCCACCTGCTGCTGCCAGAGTGTGGGCTCTTGGTTCACGTGTAATGTGCTTTTTTTTTTTTTTTTTTTTTACACGTTTCTTTGTTTTGCATTTGTAACAGCTGTTCTGTACTTAAAAAACATATAATGCTATGTTTCCTACGTTTATTCCGGCAGATTGGGCACATCGAGGGGCAGCCGGAGAGAAAGGGGGTGTTTCCGATGTCCTTTGTGCACATCCTCTCTGACTGACAGCGGTGACTGCTTGCCCCGCCCTCAAGCACAAGCCCCGCCCACAACAAGACTGACGTTGCCACTCCCTGTAAATAGCTACTGTTATGAGAGCGATACGATGAAGGGGCGCTCCTTCGCAGAGGTGCGCCCCCCACGTGCTGTAAATAACTGGCATCCTGCCTTCCCTGCCCTTACTGTCACCTTGGCCTGACATGCCTTGCGGGCTTCCCTGGCACTTATACCATGTGTCTGTGCCCACATGTATGTATGTATGTATGTACGTACTGTAACATAGGTACACAGCCATACACGCGTTCAGACATACCTACAAAAACATGGATGTACAACTTCATGTACATACATATATATGGGTGCGTGCGTACATTTATGCTGACTGCAGCCAGAATTAGGCAGTTTTAGTTCCACTTCTCTCCATATGAACTGGATTGCTTGAGTTTAGCAATGATGTCATCTCATCTTCTGCAAACAGTGAAGGAAACCGGATGGCCTTTAACTGGAAAGAACAGATGGGTCTTCTGTTCCATTCTCGAGGCGCAGATTGAGGAAGGGAATTGATGTGCTTGTGATGTTTTAGAGCTGATGACAAAATGAAAGATCCCCAAAACGAATAAGTAGTTACTGAAAGCCCTGTCTGGGCTTGAGGCTAAAGGATGAAATAGATATTCATTAAGGCGTGATTTGCCTCTCGCCGGGTCGCATCCCTGTCCCCCTCACCTCCCACTGGGTCGCATCCCCGTCCCCCTCGCCTCTCGCCGGGTCGCATCCCCGTCACCCTCGCCTCCCACTGGGTCGTATCCCTGTCCCCTTTGCCTCCCACTGGGTCACATCCCATCCTCCCTTGCCTCTTGCCTGGTTGTGGCTTGTCCCCCTCTCCTTCTGCTAGGTCAAATCCCATTCCTCCTTGCCTTTTGTCTCCTGCTGGGTCGCATCCCTGTCCCCCCTGCATCCAACCAGATTGCATCCCCTCACCCTGTGCTCCCCCTGGGTCACATCCCCTCACCTCCTGCTGGGTCGCATCCCATCCCTCCTTGCCTGCTCATAGCCTGTCCCCCTTGTCTTCTGCAAAGTCACATCCAATTCTCCCTTGCCATTTGCTCACTATTGCCTCCTGTCTGGTTTCCTCCCGTTACCCTCACCTCCTGCCGGGTCTCATCCCATCACCCTCGCCTCCTGCAAGGTCGCATCCCATTCTCCCTTGTCTTTTGCCTCCTGCAAGGTCGCATCCCATCACCCTCGCCTACTGCCGGGTCCCATCCCGCTCCCCCTTGCCTCTTGCTGCTTGTCCCCCTCACCTTCTACTAGGTCGCATCCAATTCCCCCTTGCCCTTTGCCTCCCTCTGGGTCACATCCTATCACCTTTGTCTCTCACTGGATCAAATCCCCTCACCCCTTGCCTGATCACAGTCTACTACCCTCACCTCCCACCAGGTCTCATCCCTTCACTCTCGCCTCCTGCGAGGTCACGTCTCATTCCCCTTGCTCCCGCCGAGTCGCGCCTCCTCTTCTTCGCCTCGTGCCGTGTCACAGCTTAAACCCCCTCCCCTCTCCTGGGTTGCGGCCCACCCCCCTCGCCTCCAGTCAGGTTTGGCCAGTCCCCCTCACCTCCCACTGGGACAGTATCCCCTCCCTTGGATAGCTGACATTAACCATTGGTGGTCTTTAGTCAGAGCTCAGGATGGTTTGAAGCTTTGATGTGTTTTATTCTGTAAATCGTCAGTGGTCGATACAGGAATTAAGAATGATGTCAGTAATATGTTGCTTCTGGTTCCGCACATTATCATTATTTATGACATTCAGTCTGCTAATAACATGCGATACGTCGCTATGTACATTTGCTCCCAATCATGTCTCATATCCATTGTGTTTGCCATTTTATATACTATATTTATTCCCACATAGTTATACGCTGTATATGCATAAATATTCATATATTGTGTATATACATTCATATGTATTTCCGTAAATTTGAGAGTGAGTAAAAATTTTACTTTTCTATGTATTTATAAATATAAATAATTTGTATGTGACTTTCTTTTGTCGATTATTTTGGACATGAGCACATCAGACTTCAGAAGTGGCCACATTGTAATGGATGTTTAAGCCTGGGCTTCACATTGTGGGACCTGAATGTCATTTTGGCTTACTGAATATTTATTTCATCCAGAAATGGTGATGAAGGTAGGTGAGGAGGAGGAGGATGACAGACACTTGTGTGCAGTGCTGTTTGAAGCCCACGTGATGTACTAAGCAGGCTTCACCACTGGCACCCCCTGTCTGAGACAAAGTGAAATTGACTGGCTAAGTCTGGGCCCCTCAAAAGATGGCGCCCTGGTCGGTTGCCCGTGGTGCCTAATGGGTTGAGCGACACTGAATGTGTGGAGGGTCATGCTTGTGCAGTGTACAGCCTAGGAGGCCTTTCCCAGTGCGGCCCTGAACGTGCTCTACAGTGGCATTGCTCTTGCTCTTTTTACATGTTTAATTGTGAGGTAACTGGACTTTGGTGGAAAGGGTCACATGTCATTGCGATGTCGCCATCGCCCGGTTCCCGTGTTTTCGCTGTATTCCCTCCGTGGTGTCGGGTTTCCCCGTTACTCCATGTGACCAGTTAATAAAGGTTTTATGTTGTAAAGCTGAACTCTGCTGTCCTCCCTTATTATTGGGAAACTTTAACCAATGAGGTTTCCACTGCATGAGGCTTTCACTGCCCAAGGAATTCAGTGAAAGAGGTTTTCACTGCCCAAAGATTTAACTGGACAAGAAATTCACTGGATGAGGTTTTCTTTGCCTGAGGTTTACACTGCCCAAGGAATTAACTGAAATTGGTTTTCACTGGATAAGGAGATGAAGATTTAACTGGATGAGGTTTTCACTGCCCAAGAATTTCACTGAACGAAGGTTTCACTGCATGGGGCTTTGAAATGGGGCATTGTCTCTAAACATGTAGCCATAATGTTTTGATGTTAGTAAATGTCATGATGGTCTCTGGTTTTATATTGAGGAATTGGGTACAAAACAGAGAATTGGGACATGCTTGTGTTTAGCCAGTTTCAAAGGGGATTTACAAAAGCCATTTATCACGGGACAGGAAATCTTCAACACAGACTCTGAACATTCTGAGTCCACCCAGCGTACTGAGACATGCATTAAACTGCTGGCCATGTAAGAAATTAACAGCAGACATTAACATTTTCCATCCCCCATGAACAGCCTCTATTAATAATCTGGAGTCAGGCTATCCATGAGGAAGGATCCTGTGGATTCTGGGAATGCTGGCAATCTACAGGACAGGTCAAATCAGAAGGCAGAGCAGAAATGTGTCTCCGAGACAGGAACAGAGCTCTCCGGATTAAAAAAAGAAAAGAAGAAAGAAACGATCAGAGCAATATGCTTCTGAAAGCAAACGTGTCCGCTGTGATTTCCCTCTGCATGAAACTGCAGAAGTAAGCTGGAACATTCCAGACCATCTTAAGGAGAACGACCCGCTCTTGGTGCCAGTACTGTCTGGGATCAAATCCCTCGCTAAGCGTTATTGCACTAATCCCACTCCTACTTCGAAAGACTTCCGGAACGACGGTTACTTGTGCTTTCTGCAATTTTCACCATTTTGTGCTGAGATCATGATGAACTCCTAACCTGGGACGGTGGCGAGCAGGCAGCTTCATGCCCCGCTCCCCTCTCTCTCGCTTTCTTTTGCAGTTCTGTATGAAAGCCACTGGCCCTTAACCCATTTCGCCACTAACACAGGAAATCTTAACTCGCAAACTCGCATTTTAAAATAACACGCTGTATTTCAGAGACAGGCGAAACTTATTCGTTAGGGCTGGTGAAACATTTTACCGACCTCAGCGAGCACTCTGCTGGGGGGCTGGGGTGGATACGTGCGCTGAGAAGACGCGCAAACGTCTCGTACCATAAGCTGTTGAAGTGCAATATGGGCGGCTGATTTTCATCTGCCTAGTAAAACATTCAGTGAAAATTAAAGAAAAAACACCTGAAGTTCAGGTTTTCTTCCACGCGCTGCGCTGCCAAATACAAGCCGGTGCTTCGA
Organism: Hippopotamyrus pictus; assembly: GCA_026781145.1. Classification (NCBI taxonomy): domain Eukaryota; kingdom Metazoa; phylum Chordata; class Actinopteri; order Osteoglossiformes; family Mormyridae; genus Hippopotamyrus; species Hippopotamyrus pictus. The sequence goes on along the minus strand of JAODLC010000085.1, from coordinate 7,641,719 downwards.
CACACACGCTGGCTGCGTTTACGGACTCACGTTAAAGCTACGTGGAAATAGACCACTAAGGCGGCATCTCATAAAGTAATTGTAACGCTGGATTTGTCAGGAAAATCCCAGGCGTGAAATGCTGATAAACGTACACGTTATTTCACGTGAAACTTGAAATCATTAGCCTAAGTACTGCAGCACTTCTACAGAACAAATCCAGAAGCTACTGGATACCTGGTGCAATTATATCAAAGCCCCGATTGGGTCATTGTAAGTAATTGTTAAGCCATTATTGCTAAATCTTCCACTATTGCATATTATAGAGAAACGGGAACCACTGGCGCTTTTGCAATTTAAACATCCTATTTATAACTCATTTGTTTCCACTTCTCCGTATATAAAGATAGGTGTTTCTTTTCGGTACCCAAGAGAGATACACCTAATATAATAAAGGTCTTAAAACCCAGCGTCTTCAGTGCAAAGCAGCCTGTGTTAGTTGTAAGGACACGCATGAAGATCCGCACCTTCTGCGGCTGAGAAAATTGCACATATTATTCAATTATTATTGGCATCCACAACGATGAATTAAAGGATTTAAACAAATCTGATGTCCAGTAAGCATTACGGTGGTTTGAAAAAAAAATATTTTTTTTTTTTGTTGTTTTTTTTTATTATTTATTTTTTAAATTGGAATGGATGGAGCAAAGAACCACGTCGGAAATTAAAGAAAGAACCAACAAAAGATAATTCGGAGCGCCTAGTGACACTCCACACTAGTAAGCGACATGCCAAGTAGTCGAATGACACGCCAGGCCGGTAAGCGACACGCCGGTCCGTCCCCCGGCACGCAGCCCATTCCTTTTATAGTTATGAGCCGCCCCTGACGCGCACGGTCGTGTCCGGACCTGCAGGGCTGAGACAATGACGTTTAAGAGCAGCCAGCCCGGAAAGAGAGAGCGGAGAGAGAGACAGACAGCAAGGAGCGCACGGAGAGCACAGAGAGCTGAGCACCGGGAGCGCAGCACGGACAGCGCAGCGCCGGGAGCGCGGACAGCGGAGCGCCCAGCACCGGGAGCGCGGAGGACGGAGAGCACAGCGCCGGGACTGCCCTGCGGCTCCCCGTTTCTCCAGCATCAAATCCCGAGGTAGGCATAGCGCCCCCGGGTCGTTCGCCGTGCGGAGTTCAGCGCTGATTTCCGCCACCACAAACGCTTGTGCGCGGAAGCGAACTGCGTCCCACAAAGGCATGTGGCACCGGGCACTGGGCATCGGGCACCAGCCCATAAATTCGGTGTCCGCAATTTAAGAATAAAGACGAATCTGACGGATCCTAAATCGATGCCGAAGACTTTCGATGCGACTTCGGACATTCCCCCGGCGCAGCACTTCCTAATTCACTTTCAGTATCCCGATGTAGTACTCTACAGTTTAATATTAACAACTAAATGGGGTTTGAATCTCTCTAAGCTTAACCATTTAGGGTAAAAACGGCACAGTACGGGAACTTATTTCTCAGATTGAACGTTCACCTTTATTTTCCACTGTTATCATTTAGTTCCGCTCGTTGTAATAAGACCAAAGTAGCTTATATTATCTATAGATTTTTTCATTATTCGGTGGGTCCAGCAAACGCGACTCCCTTGGTTCCGCAGCGATGTTAGTGACCGGGCACTTAAGCAGCCTGCAGCCCACTTTTCTGTGCACTTCCTCTTGCCAAGGCACGCCTGTGTTTCATACACAACACGCCGTTTCCTCCTGCTCTCCCCGGCGACGAGTTTGCTTCAACGTGAATTTTGCAGAACTGAACCCAGAACCCACCGTCCCGCGCCGCGCAGTTTTCACAAAACAATTTGCTGTAAGGCAGGGGAACAAACAATGCCGTGTGGTGTTTGCACTGAAAAAAAAAACACAGGCAGCAGCCTAATGAATTTACCCCACGTATTTTGACACTTCCTGCTGGGTTTAACAGCATGACGTACAGATACACCAAACACACAGAATGACTCCGCACACACACTAAATGTTAAACTGTGCAGTGAAACACTTCTTTTGCAAATTCTTACAGCTAGTTCCACTGGGTGGCTCGGTGGATACCACTGCAATCTCACACCTCAAGAGTTCGGGGTTAGAATCTCACTTCGGGGGGGTGGGTTGCATTTTCGCCCTCTCTTTCTGCAGTCTAAAGATACACCATTCGGCTAACTGGCGTTTTTAAATTCCCCTTAACTCACAAGTGTGTGTGTGTCCTGTATGCCTGGAGGGTGCACTTCAGCCTTCTGTTCTCTTCTGCCTGTGATGCCCCCCCCCACAGGCCTGTAGGACCCCCTGGCTCAGAACAATACAACCCAACTGTTCACGGCCATGTGGACCACCCTAGGAAGAGTGATGACACACTTCCTGTGTGGGCACCTGACTACTTCCTGTTTAGGTAAATGACAAAGAAACATGGATATGTGATGGACTAGCATCCTATCCAGAGTGTACCGCAGGCTTGTGTCCCATGCTGCCTGGCACAGGCTCCAATCCCTATGGAACCCTCACCAGGATAAGCAGTTAGAAGATGGATCATATCTTTTGGCAGAAGGTTCCAGAACTGTGCACTCTACCACGAGGAACTGGCTATACACCAAGCTGACACTAAGCTTTATTTTCCATTTACAGAAGTACATAAACATTCAAATGATACAGAAGTAAGCATATAGAAGCTTACTGAGCATGGGATTATAACCAATGACCTTCTGATCATAGACACAGTATCTTAACCCACCGGACTGCACTCCGCAGAGCGGGCGGGTCACAGGTACGGCTAACAAAGGGCACGTCACACTCAAAGCCCCATGTGACAGAGGCAGAAAGGGACTCCCGTCAGGCACCAGCCAGTTCTGCTCCACCCCGGCAGCTAGGTGGCGATCTCGGACGTCGTATGACAGCCGGCCGACGATGCCCGAAATCGGCAATTTGGCGTACCTTGTTAGCCAGCCTGGCTATCAGCATCTCCAAGCGAGCGAAGAGGAAATGAGCAAGGAGCAGATATCACGGTGGAATAAATTAGGCGGGGACCGGGCCGGAAAGGAAATAATTATGGAGGCAAAGCAGCCCGACAGCAGCGGACAGGGGTAATGATGCTGGCCGCCAGGAAGCCGCCTCACGCTCAGCGTCTGCAGCTCAGAGAACAATCATGTGCCTCGATGTGTGCATCGCTAGATTCTGTGGTTACCGACCCCCAAAACCAGTACGGAAGCACAGAGCTGGTCAGAGTTTACCCGCATGGTTACAGGAGCGCCTTAAAACCAGAGAACCTCGGTCAGATGCTGGGAATAACAAGTGACAATCCACGCAAGCGGTGATTAACCTGATGGGGATCACTCACCAACCAATGTATCACTCACCAACATCCATGCGTTGATTTATAAATTTGAAACAGATCTCTGTAGTAATCTTACAGTCGAACAGTTCCTTCTTTTCGCATCGACATTAGACCAGGCCATAGTTCATGAATTATTTATGAATAACCTCAACCCATCCTATGAGGAAAAAAAATGATTCAGCTTCCTGGATTGTGGATGAGGGATTTCATTTGCTGGAAAAGTGGGCGGGGCTTGTAGCAGTCCCAGGAAAGGGGGAGTGAGGTCAGCCTGATGCTCAATCCTGAACAAAGCGCCCCTCCCCCCCCATTACCGCATGTCAGTTAGCATGGCTGCTAAAATTGATCCAATAAAGGGACACAATTACTCAGCATCAAACCATCCACCCTGTCTCAGTCTTACTCTGTTCAATTGGTCTGATAATCCTTAAAGAAGGGGGGGAGGGTAGCAGCTTGAGACAACATGTGCCCCTTGGCTAATCGGCGGCTAACGTAGGCTGGTGTGGGTCAGCCCTCAGATGCCACGAGCTCGCCATGGAGACGAGAGGCATTTGGAACTGCCATTCCAGCTCCTGGCCACAAGTGGGCGCACACACTAAATGATCTCTGGTATTCTGGGAGCCATTTCTGAGGGGAGAACGGCAGGAGAAGTTCAGGGCGATCGGAGAAACGAAACCAGCAGGAAGTTGGATAATAACAATATGAGTAAGAGGCACAAACAAAAAACAAAATTAAACAGTAACATGACTAAAAAGAAAAGCTAACATGAATAAACAAAACTCTAATGTGACCAAATGAAACGCTAACGCAAGAAACAAAACAGCAATATGAACAACTGAAACGCTAACGTGGTCAAATGAAATGCTAATGTGACCAGACGAAATGCTAACCTGGCCAAACGACACGCTAACGTGACTGAACAAAACACTAAAATGAATAAATGAAACACTAACATGACCAAATGAAATGCTAACGTGACCAAATGAAATGTTAAAGTGACCGGAGGAAATGCTAAGCTGACCTGTACCTGTCCTGCACCCCCCCCCCCCCAACCCATGCACAAAACTCCATTTCACAAGACTCACAAGGATGTTAGAACCCGAGGGGGCACAAGTGCAGAGGAGAGCATGACCACATCCACCCCCCCACTCACCCCAACCAGCAGCCCGCCAGTTTTGTTACACAAACACAAACACTGACCCCTCCGCGATAAAGGCAGGCTCCCAGTCTGCAGAGCAAGACATCCTTATCAGGCACTGGGAGACAATGGCCGCCGCTGATAGCTACCTCCTGCCGCCGCTGATAGGAAGTCGCCTTTCAGCTGAGCTGTCCATTAGGATGACAGATACCCCGGGATGGGTGACACACGCGTATTATCCGGCCCGAACTGACAGCCCCCTGAACATACACTACCCCAGCCATCTGCCTCGATAAAACGCGTTTACGGCCCGCTACGTCACCAGCGTGTGCGAGGACGGGTAGGCTACGCATGCCCCAGGACACGGAGAACATTGTCCGTATCCCAGCAATCCCTTCACAGGTGACATATACAACACCTCGCTGCTAATCAATCAGTCTTCTTACAAGCAATCGACGTTCATTCGGAGACAAAGGAGACTTTAAAGAAAAAACTCATTTTGAACATGATGCAGTCTTTGACGAGGCGGAAAAGCCCCAGACTGAAGGAAGAGAAAAGGCAGGGAATTCAGGAAGGCAGGAAGGTTTGGAGAGAGGCAAGGTGGGGGGCAATGTCAGGACCATCCATCACCCTCCGGTGGTTCAGCTTTATGTGGTGTAATTTTCCTGTGCAGGTCTTCAGCTGGGGAGGAGG
>JAODLC010000085.1:7609747-7621862 GCA_026781145.1 Hippopotamyrus pictus | reverse complement strand
AGCTGTGTGTGTGTTTGTGTGTGTGTCTGGGGGGGGGGGGGGGGGTGTCATCATGGCTTCCTTAAATGTGGTCCCTGTGAGCATTGGCAGTCAGTCATGTTACTGCTTGTGTTTGAGCTCTAAGCCTTGCAGATCCTGCTTTGTCCTGCTGCCAAGAATAACAGACTGTGGGCCAGACTGGGCTAGAACGGGCCGGAGCATCCATCAGGGGAGACATAAAATCGAGGTCCTGACTCTCTGGCATCATAAAAGATCGCTGGGCATCTTTCCAAAGAGTAGGGGTGGTACCCTGGTCTCCTGGCTGAAACTGCCCACTGTAGCCCTATCAGATCTGGCCTCCTAATCATCCCCTGTATCTAACTGGTGAATTCTCTCCCGCCCCTTCAACACCTTAGCTACTGTGTGGTGAGCGTACTGGTGCAGAATGGCTGCCATCGCGTCATCCAGGTGGGGGCTACACAGTGGTGCTGATTAAAGTGGCTCCCCACTGGTTCTGTACAGTGCTTTGGGAGTCTTGAAAAGTGCCATATAAATGTAACATTCATCCATTCAGAGCATGTTTCTTTGAGCAGGTGTCTTTAGGAGGAGCGTACCAGGCTCTTCGCCTTTAAAGGTCCGGCGTCCCCTTGGTCGCCTGAGATCCCAAAGCCCCTTCCTGTCTCTGGCGCTAAAATGCTCCCCCCCTTCCTGTCTTCGGTGCCGCGTACGGCGCGACGCAGTTTTGGGCGGCTCCTGTTCCGGGCCGCTTCGGTTCGCCGTCTGCGCTGTTTAAGGGAAGTGAAATCGGGCGGGTCTGAGCCTGCAGCCGGGGCATGCACCAGAACACAGGGCTTCACCTAAAACACTTCTGCTATGCTGATGGTCGTTACTGTCTCAGGCCTGCACCGTTACCGGGTTATCTGCCCCGACCGGGTCAGTGTGACCCTCGAAGGCCCTCGAACAGCGATGCCGCCGTCCTGAGTGTGTCTAACTTCCCGCACTCTGGGATTAGAGGTGCTCCTTGGTCAAATGAACACCATGAACCGTGAAGGACAGCCCACTATAAAGGGCCCGCATGATGATTCTGGGCTGGCTTGATGTTTTGGTAATTTGCTTCTCATCCGTCATCACTGGCTTTCAGTTTAGCGGACTGATGATGGGATATTAGGCTGGAGGCTCCTTCGGCCGTCGGTGCTCTCTCCTCTCCTTTGAGGAGACCCTGCAGCGGCATTCCTGTCAGATGTTCGGCCCGGCAGGTTGCTGATAAACAGATGGTCTTTTGAAGTTTTATCTTCAGCTGGTCGGCCCTCGCCTCCGTATGGGGGAACAGAGAACGCTTGCAGATAACGGCAAAGAGATCCACTTCAGTGACGAATGAAAGCCCACTGGAGTTTGCTGGATGCGCAGTGCTCTGAGCTGATAGGCTGGCCTGGCGCAAGCGATTGCCTTTTGTCTGTTTTAGGGATTTAAAAATGATGTTATTGTGAGTTTTGGTTTAAATCATCAGTTGTGTTGCAGGAATGACTGCTCACTTCTGCTCAAGAGAACACTTTAAATGATATACACTGCTTTATATAATTAGTTTATCATTAGAGAAAATAAAATGAATATCAGTTAAAAGCTTATTGGTAGTCTGTCGTGAGCCCTGTGATTCTGATTGGTGGAGGAAATCTGGGGGGGGCGGTACCTCAGTCATTGGTCAGCCGGATCCTGCTGAAGGTTGACTCACAGTAGCTCCTTTGCTAGATTTTGTTGCTTCCGTCTTGAAGTGTATCTGACTGTGTTCTAAATGCCTCACCCCCATGTCATTTACCAGACTGCCCGGGTTTGGTCACGTCACAGTGCAAGAGGTTTTATAATGGACCCCCAAGTGACGCAACAGCTGGAGAGCTCGTTGTAGTAAATGACCCCCACCCCGGTGGGAACATATGCCATACTGGCTGCTTCTGGCCGTTGTCTCCGCTGAAAGGGGATAATCGGAATCTCTGTGGCTTCCTCTGCTTCCACACTTCGATCTGTGTGCTGTTATCCAGCTTTGGACGAGTGACACCCGCAGCCCCGGCTGTCACCTCTTGGTGACGTCCACTCCAGATGTAGAGATGAGCGGGCTCATCTCTACGATCCCGTTACTGAAGGCTGAAGATGCAGCGGTCGGGGCTGTGAGCTTACACTTTTTCAGTTAAGAACAACTAGAATCTCTTTCAATGCCTGATGTCCCTAGACGTTCCCTTCCCCCCCAGGAGAACTCGTCCTTTCTCCCCGCCATCTGCCCTTTCTTGGGTCACTTCCCGTAGACAAGTCCCCTCGCCCCCTCGTCCCCTCGCACCCGTCTGCTTTCCTGACCTCCTGCCCAGAGCTGCTTCTGTTTGCCTGGTTTGTGTCGCGTTCATGGGGACAGTGTGGGCTTTGCCTTCTCAGCCGGAGCAGCAGAAAAACCAGAAATGTGTGAAGCTCGGACTGAACAGAAACGGAGTGCCTGGATCTGAGGCACGTAGCCTCGATAAGCACTTGGAGTTACATACATGTTAGTAGACATACGTGTCAGCCTGTTATTTCATATGTAACTCATCCAACTCAAGCCAACACAGGGTCAAAGGCCCTCAAGTCAGATCTGCTTCTTTAGTCTGATTGCCGTTGTCCATGTGAGTGGATGTAGTACAGATGTATCTGCAGTGTGTGTGTGTGTGTGTGTGTGTGTGTGTGTGTGGGTTTGCATTCATCCACATCGCGACACACGAGCCCAGCCGCGTCTGGCACTGTCGGCTTTGCTGTCTGTCACTGTCACCTCGTCAGGCCGCCTGTCGGACGGCGCTTGTCTTGATGACAGACCCAGATGCAACGTGTGGAAGCTGCCACCGCCGCTCGGACGGGGACTCGAGGGTGAAAAGTAAAAAAATGGAGCTCGGCTTTGGACGAGTGACACCCGCAGCCCCGGCTGTCACCTCTTGGTGACGTCCACTCCAGATGTAGAGATGAGCGGGCCCTTCAGTTTGGCAGGTTGACACCCAGCCCGTTACTGAAGGCTGAAGACGCAGCGGTCGGCGCTGTGAGCTTACACTTTTTTTGACAGCTTCTGTGAATGGTCATCATCTTCATCTGCCTTGTTGCTGGGACCCAAAAGCCTGTTTGAACCTGAATACTGAGCCCAGGAGGACTTTCAGGAATGGCTAGGAGGTTCCTGCCAGTAGCTAACCCTCTCTCCTCATATACCCTGCTCTGACCTCCTTGTTGTCCAGGGTTGTGGGAGTTGTCATCCTGGAGCCAAGCCCGGCTCCTGCCTCTCCTGTGGATAGTGACAACAAAAAAACTACATGGAAACAATCCTGAAGTAGAGCAAAGCTCACTCGACTCAGAGTTCTGGTGCATTGTGGGCCTGGGGGGGGGGGCACCCCAGTGGTAACACAGTTCTTTGCGCCCTTTGTGCTCTGCACACACTGAGTACATGGTGTGTGTGTGACCTTGTGTCCCCGTGGAGACCACGGTGGAAATGTCTGTGGCCATATGGCAGCTGACCAATGAGGAGCGAGTCGGCGGGGAGAGTCAGCGTTCATGTCACCCATCACTCCGTCTCTGTGCCAGTGAAGTGTTTTTACCGCCAGACTGACTTGCCCCGTGTCTCCGTCGGTTCTGAATCGTAGGTTGAGATTTCAAGTCATCTGTGACATGCATGTGACCTCAGAAGAAGGCCTCTCCCTCTCCTTCCCCGTTACGGGGCTGCGGGCGGGCATCGGCGTGGTCACGTGACCGGCGCCTGGCGCGGTTTGGCGCCGCCTCCGTAACGCCGGGGTGCCCGGCTGCTTTCGCTTCTCCTCTCCGCTTAGTTCGGTCCGTGTGGCTCCGCCCCCCCCCCCACCCGGCTTGCCGGACTCGATGATGTCTGAAAGTCGAGCCGCAAGAACGGAAACGCCGCTGTGCGGTTAACGAGGCCACTTCCCCGGGGGTGCCGTGCGATGCTAATTTTGGGCACGCAGATGCCCACCATTGAGGCTCCGAACGTCACCCGGCCTCCAGCTCTGTCCTCGCGTGATCAGAGCTCCCTGCGTCTAGACCGAGCTGCGGCCCGCCTCGCTCAGCTTCCAGTGATCCCTTGAGTCGTCTGGCTCAAGGGCTAATAGCGCAGGTCTGGGGCCCAGTGACACACACGGCCTTCACAGTAGTACTTGTTTATAAGTCTGAGATGGCTCACCCATTTGAGCAGATGGACGCCGGTTACAGTCAGTTGGAACGAGGCATTCGGTTGGTGTATCTAGTCGTCAGGCTGTGATAATGGTGTGGGACTGATCGGTATGCCTTTGAGTGCTGAGCTTGTTTGCCTACGGGGCTTATCTTGGTCAGATGGATGTCAGCTTTCTGATGCGGGTGCTGAAGCTCCACCGATGGACCTCACTCTTCCTCATGGTCCTCTGATCCCTGTGCTTACAGACCCAGATCCAGTGGACACTGCTAGACCCCAGTGACTGGCCAGGCTGGACCTCGTCTCTGAGACGTGAACATCCTACCTTCTGGTAAGCTCTCTCCTCTATGCCCCCTGTTACCAATCACTACCTCTTTGTTGGATGAGGGTTAGTTACTGTGGGTGTTGTTAGTTGGCGGTTAGTTCCTGGGCTTGGCACACGAGAGTCCGTTTTGAGGAAGCCTCTCTCTCCGTCTCTGTTGATCCACCGCCTCTCCGCTTCTCCCCCTTCAACACGCCTGAAACACGCTGTGCCAGCTAGCACATGCCTGCATACGTGTATAAGGGTGAGCACACTGAGCATGGCCTTGTGTATGGTCAGATGTGAACAGTGCCTCCCAACCTCAATTTGGTAAACACATACACACACACACACACACACACACAGGTTTGTAATTATATCGTTGTGGGGACTCTCCATTCATTTCTGTAGGGAAAATTCTAATCCCATCATGATAACCTTAACCCCAACTCAAACCCAGCCCTTACCCTAACCATAAGTAACCAAATAAAATACAAGTTTTTTTTATTTTTTGATTGCAGTCACAGATTTTTATAAAGTTGAATTTTCCCTTGTGGGGACCAAAAAAATTGTCCCCACAACATCAAAATAACAGGATATTTGGTCCTCACAATGTAATGTATACCTGGACTACACACACACACACAGAGAAATGAGTGTTGGTATTCGCGTCTCTGCTCCATCACCAGCCAAAATGTTTTCAGGTCTCTGTGAGTAGCTGGTATTTTTATGGAAAATCCGCAATTGCCCTAGAAGGCACATGCATGTTCTGGCATGTTCTGGATTTCTGGCTGTGCTGAAAACTCTAAGCAGAGCATATTACAGGCACAGGAGGTTCTTGGTGTCTCTGCAGTGACTGTATACTCGCCTTTCATTTGCAGGGTCATATCTGGTTCTGTGTGAGAAACGTCGCTGCTTTTCGGACTTCTTTGTGGAATGACACAGAGTAGTAATGCTTTTTTCCTTTGCTTTTCTCCAATTCTTCCCACAACTCATTTAGCTCGAGAGCCCAGAGACAGTGGAAGAGACACTGGTAAGAGGTAAGGTCACCGCCCCCTTGGCCCGGCCTGTCTGTGATTGGTCCAGATGGCTGGCTGAAGTTAGAGGGAAAATCTGTAGCGTGGTGGTTTGGCACTAAGGGATGGCTTTAATCTTCATACTGATATGTCATTCCTGACTTGTGAGGTCACAGGGCCATCCATGCCAGGGTGCAGCGCAACCTGTTTACGCCCCCCATCTCTCCGCCTTTTCCTGATCTGTCCCATTTTGTTTACCTATATCTTGACTTGTGTTTTGCAGTGGTGGCTTTCGGTCAGTGTCAGGACCTGCATTTGCTCACGGCAGACACAGGGGTCCTGTCATACACCGGCTAGTGGTCGATAGGCCATTGCATTATGTGGCACAATGCTGCCATCTACAGGCGTCATATGGAAAATGCTGATTCTGATGGAAACGCAGTCATCGTACTGATAAAGAACATTTTAAAGCAGCTTGTTACTTCGGGGATTCCCTCCTGACACTCAAGACGATCTGCTGTGCGTTGCAGTTTACTCCGTTTCATATTCCCCTCGCATTCTGTTGTCAGACTGGGAATATTTTCCCCAAGACTGACTGAGCCTTTAAAACTGGCGCCTCTGAGAATGGGACTCTGCAGTCTGCCATCAATAATCCTATTTTACTGGTTTATCTGATTTCACCTGCCTGTGGCCCAGTTATCATTATCAGACACATTTGCGTGAGCCCACCAATGGGAGTTACATGCATATATAGTAAAGTATAACATGATTGGGCGGCTTTGTGTTTTTTTTTCCCCTGAAGCGGTCTGCCGATTGGCTGCTGTATTTCTTCTTCACTGCCATATGAGGTCATCGTTCAGTATTCCCACAACACCAGGACTTGTGTGGGGATGTTTTTTGTGCAGGGGTATGACAGCCTTGCCCGGTCTGGGTGACGCAGCTCCCATTTATTTGCCAGTTCATTGCTTGTGTATCATGGTGGCACCCAGCCGTACTTAACAAATGGACGTCCCGCCTTCTGCAGCTGGTACCAGTTAGCTTTTGGCCGGATTCACTGCTCACTGCTGCAGTGACGACGATGCTTTCAGTTCTGCTTATTTGCTCAATTTCGGTTTCACGCGGTTTAAAACGAGAGCGTCTCTTTAGAGGGCAGTGCCTGGTTTCCTCCTGAACAGTTCGAAAAGGCCCTGAACGTGGTGGCACTGGCATCAGTAGGTAAAAGCACTCGGTTTATAACTACAGTCGTGGCGGACGGTTTTGAGAATGACGCAAATATTAATTTCCACAAAGTCTGCCGCCTCAGTTTTTATGACGGCAATTTGCATAAACTCCAGAGTTCATTGCAAAGCCCCTCCTTGCCATGAAAATGAACTGAATCCCAAAAAACCCATTTCCACTGCATTTCAGCCCTGCCACAAAAAGACCTGCTGACATCATTTCAGTGATTCTCTCGTTAACACAGGAGAGAGTGTTGATGAGGACAAGGCTGGAGATCGCTCTGTCATGCTGATTGAGTTAAAATAGCAGACTAGATGCTTTAATAGGAGGGTGGTGCTTGAAATCATTGTTCTTCCTCTGTTAACCATGGTTACCTGCAAGGAAACATGTGCAGTCATGATTGCTTAGTACAAAAAGGGCTTCACAGGCAAGGATATTGCTGCTAGTAAGATTGCCCCTAAGTCAACCATTTATCAGATCGTCAAGAGCTTCAAGGAGAGAGGTTCAATTGTTGTGAAGAAGGCTTCAGGGCTCCCAAGAAAGTCCAGCAAACGCCAGGACCATCTCCTAAAGTTGATTCAGCTGCGAGATCGGGGCACCACCAATGCAGAGCTCGCTCAGGAATGGCAGCAGGCGGGTGTGAGTGCATCTGCACGCACAGCGAGGCAAAGAGTTTTGGAGGATGGCCTGGTGTCAAGAAGGGCAGCAAAGAAGCCACTTCTCTCCAAGAAAAATATCAGGACAGACTGTTATCCTGCAGAAGGTCATTTTCATCATTTTCTCTGATGAATCCCCTTTCCGATTTGTTTGGGGCATCTAGAAAAATAGATTGTCCAGAGAAGAAAAGGTGAGCGCTACCATCAGTCCTGTGTCATGCCAACAGTAAAGCATCCTGAGACCATTCATGTGTGGGGCTGCTTCTCAAACAAGGGAGTGGACTCACTCACAATGTTGCCTAAGAACACAGCCATGAATAAAGAATGGTACCAAAACATCCTCCGAGTGCAACTTCTCCCAACCATCCTAGAACAGTTTGGTGATGAATAATGCCTTTTCCAGCATGATGGAGTACCGTCCCATAAGACAGAAGTGATAACTAAGTGGCTCAGGGAATAAAACATTGACATTTTGTTTCCATGGCCAGGAAACTCTCCAGATCTTAATCCCATCGAGAACTTGTGTCGTCAGTCTGGATTTGGCCCAGAAGTTGTTAGACAGCATGTGTGAAGTGCAGAGGTCTTGAAGAAGAATGGCCAACACTGCAAATATTGACTCTTTGCATAAACAATGTAACTGTCACTAAAAGCCTTTGACGCTTATTAAATGTTTGTAATTATAGTTCAGTATAGCACAGAAACATATGACAGGAAGATCTACAGACACTGAAGCAGCAGACTTTGTGAAAACCAATTTTTGTGTCATTCTCAAAACTTTTGGTCATCACTGTCAGATCTGCTGAAGTTGCTGGTGGTGATAGGAGGACAGTATGTTTGTCTCATCAGCTTTTAGATGCACAGCAGTGTGCTTTGAATTTTAATTGCAGCAAACGTGGGCTCCATGATGGAAACTGCTGCAGTTTATTGTAGTTTACGTATTGGCCACAGGGGGGAGACATTTATCAGCCACAATTGCGTGAGCCCACCAGGGGGAGTTGCATGCACTGTGTCAACTATGCGGCAGATATTAAATGGAAGAAAATAATTGTCCTGCTTGTTAATGTGTAAATAAGAATAACAAAGGGAGGCTTTGATAAGGATCAGGAGTAACAGGAATAGTGTGGCGAAGGGGACCCTGCCCTGCAGTGATGTGCTGCTGCTCCGTCTGGCTGCTGCTGCTCCGTCTGGCTGCTGCTGCTCCGTCTGGCGTCCTGCTGAGCATTTCACACGCTCCCTTTTTTGACCTTGGCGGTTGACCTTGCCTCAAAAGCCGTTTCCAGCTACAGAGTGTGTTGAAGAACACGCCCCTTCTGTGGCCCCTTAGTGAACTTACTGTGCCACTCTGTAAATCCCCTAAGGCTCTAATAAATATGGAACAGGTCAGATAATAGCGTGAGGTGGGGGTTGGAGTCGCTGTCTTGCAATGCAGTTCTTTCGCCACAAGGGGGCACTCAGTCTCTGCCGTATCGATGGATTCTCCAAGAGCAAACTTTCTGCTGAAGTGTGCTTCAGATAACCGCACCTGCTTCGGTCTGCCTGTACAGGGTGAAAAATAGCACAGAAAGTCTCTCACATATTCAGGTACGCACAGTATTTTGTGTTCCTTGCTAACACTCTAATATACCATCTTTTCCTGGATAGGGATTTGGGCAGGGAGGTGACTGGGGGGAGCTGAGGGGGGTCACACACCCAAACCCCTGGTGATTTAGAGCTGTCAATTAGCCTGACGGCATTTGTGATTCCTCTCGGCAGTTGAGACATGTAGTTCAGTTCAACCTCCAGTGGAGAGCTAGAAAGCCAGGAAGGAGGCAGCATTCCCTTTAACCCTTATTCTTATCGACTTGATGGATTCGGGCTACAGGAAGTACAGCGACGGATCTGTAGAGTGCCCCCTGGGGTCGCCTGCTCACATGACCGCCTCTGGAGCAGTGGTGTCCCGCAATACCCCTCTTCAGCAGAAGGGTGGGCTGTGTAGCTATAATTTACCTAGCTCTTATTTACCTATGGCCCCCACCCGTTTGTAACAGGCAGTTGGGGAAAGCGTTCGAAAAATAGGCCATGCCGAAGAGAACGGCCGAAAGTGAAATCGCTCAGGACGGCAGCGCGTGTCGAGCAGATGAAGAGTGTAATTACCTCCTCGCTCCGTGCCGAGCAGGACGTCTGCACGAGCATTCCTGGTGTGAGCATGCCGGCTCTCTGGCGTCCCCTGCAGTCACACAGCATCGTCAGTCATTCTCATGTTGGGCCCCAAACACCTCGTAGACAGATACAGGGGTGGGGGGCTGCCACTGAGGGCGGGGGCCTGACATGTTGACAGGCCCCCGGTGAGGGGGGGGTTTGTTTTCCGCCTGTCTGGTTGGGGCAGCTGTCCCGTACCCCTTGCTGAGCCCGGCGGACCTGGTGCACTGCGATGCATCAGCCACAGAATCTGGGTCAAGTCAAACCCCCCCCCCAGTCCACATAATTCGCTTCTCCCCCCTGCCTGAGTGTAGTGGGGGGGGGGGGTCTCTCATCCCATTGGCTGGGTGGGATCAGG
The DNA here is from genome assembly GCA_026781145.1 of Hippopotamyrus pictus. Classification (NCBI taxonomy): domain Eukaryota; kingdom Metazoa; phylum Chordata; class Actinopteri; order Osteoglossiformes; family Mormyridae; genus Hippopotamyrus; species Hippopotamyrus pictus. The sequence continues at coordinate 7,611,982 of JAODLC010000085.1, read as the reverse complement.
AGCAGTAGTATATTTAACAGCAATAACGTTGGTGATGCTTGGAACAGTGCATCACCCCTCCCCCATACTAAACATTGATATTCGCTATGACATTTCCTCAAACAGAGCATGTCTGGGCCTTCTGCTCTGTTTTTCTTTTATATAATGATTTTTCGTGTTTGTTTTATGCAAAGAAATCACAGCATAAAATGTCCATCCATCCATGGTCAGGCTCATGTGGAGGGGGGGCTCCGGGGTTCAGAGTGGGATGTGGAAGCCTGTGTGGGATGTGGAAGCCTGTGTGGGATGTGGAAGCCTGTGTGGGATGTGGAAGCCTGTGTGTGCAGCCCCGAGCGTTACAGCGGCCTCCCCTGGATGCCCTGTCACCAGTTTACCTCTTCTGGGCCAGTTGCCCTCGTTCAGATATCCCCCCCACCCTCCCCCGGCTTGCCTCATTCCCATGGACATGTGTCCGCTTCTCGCGGGCTCTGCTCCGATTGGCTGCCGCCTCATTTTCAGTGGAGCTGGCTTTTTTGGTTCCATGGATACAGCAGAGCGCGGGGAGCCTCTCAGCCAATAGGAGGACAGCAGCGGCGGGCCTGAATGCCTGAGACTGTCCCCGTCTGCTGGGATGCCTGGCTCTTGGTGGGGGGGGGGGGGGCTCTCCTTTCTGTTCAGTTTCCCCCCCATCAGCAGTTCTCCATACACTGCGGTAACTGCACCCAGCGCCCCTGACCCCACCCACATGGCGCGACTCCAGCCCGATGGTATTTTGAGGGGCAGGACGTGTTAATTAAACACGTGACAATGTGCTCATTAGGGGAAGGTCAGGTGCTCTGGGCCTGGGGGGTGGGGAGAGGAGGGAGGGATGCAGTGAGGTGCCCTAGCCTCTCCGCATTCAAGTCGATGTACAGAGTCATGAAACGTGGAGGGAGGAGTGAGGTGGCAAGAATGCTGGGGGGGGGGGGGCGTTGTGTGCAGGAGGTGCATGGGGACATCAAATGTAGTCCCCCACACCTATAACAGGACTCATGGAACCCACTGGATTCTCCAAGGACAATTTTAGGAGTTCTACTGAGGCACTGACACTCAGACACACTGACTCTCAGACACAGCAACACATTGGCATTCAAACACACCAAGGCACAGGCACTAAGCCACACTCAGATACACCAACACACTGACACACCAATGCACCGACACTGACACGCCAACACACTGACCCTCGTACACAATGACACACTGATACTCAAACACACCAGCGCACTGACACTCAGACACACTGACACACCAGCACACTGACACTCAGACACACTGACACACCAGCGCACTGACACTCAGACACACTGACACATCAGCACACTGACACTCAGACGCACTGACACACCAATGCACTGACACACCAACACACTGACACTCAGACACGCTGACTCTCGTACACAATGACACACTGATACTCAAACACACCAGCGCACTGACACTCAGACACACTGACACACCAATGCACCGACACTGACACACCAACACACTGACACTCAGACACGCTGACTCTCGTACACAATGACACACTGATACTCAAACACACCAACGCACTGACACATCAACGCACTGACACTCAGACACACTGACACATCAGCGCACTGACACTCAGACACACTGACTCTCGTACACAATAACACACTGATACTCAAACACACCAACGCACTGACACACTGACACATCAACGCACTGACACTCAGACGCACTGACTCTCAGACACAGCCATGCTCAGGCACAGTCAAGCATGCTCCGCCTTTATCTGGGTCCTTGCTGTGAGCTCAGTGTGGTTACAGGGAATCCTGATAGACTCCAAAGAAATGTGCCACAGCCTCTATGCTCTCCCGGTTTGACCTGAGAGAAATGCTCTCCATCCGCCCCTGCAGTGTGTCAGACACCTAATCGCTCTTTATGTTCACAGGTACACAGGATGGGTAATCTGATTAAGGTGTTAACCAGGGATATAGACCACAATGCTGGGAATTTTTTCCTGGATTTTGAAAGTAAGTGTCCCCACCCCCTGACACTGTTCTGGGGGTACATTAGACCTGCTCCATCGGTGACGGGGGTCCAGGGGCCCCTGGACAAAGCAATCGGCTTCCTGCGCGCCTCTCTCCTGTCAATCCGTAACTGTCCTGTCCGCTTCGGCCATAACGCAGCACACTAACCCTCACTAACCCGCTCCCCCAGCTGCCTGTGGAAAGCCTGCCCCCCCCCCCC
>JAODLC010000085.1:7584894-7604792 GCA_026781145.1 Hippopotamyrus pictus | reverse complement strand
GTCCTGTCCCTGTCCTGACTGTGTCCTAACCATGCCCAGTCCCTGCCCTGCCCTGACTGTGTCCTGTCCCTGCCCTGCCCTGTGTCCTGTCCCTGCCCTGTCCTGACTGTGTCCTGTCCCTGTCCTGACTGTGTCCTGTCCCTGCCCAGACTGTGTCCTGTCCCTGTCCTGTCCCTGCCCTGACTGTGTCCTGTCCCTGTCCTGACTGTGTCCTAACCATGCCCAGTCCCTGCCCTGCCCTGACTGTGTCCTGTCCCTGCCCTGACTGTGTCCTGTCCCTGTCCTGACTGTGTCCTAACCATGCCCAGTCCCTGCCCTGTCCTGACTGTGTCCTGTCCCTGTCCTAACTGTGTCCTGTCCCTGCCCTGACTGCATCCTGCCTGTGTCCTATCCCTGTCCTGACTGTGTCCTGTCCCTATCCTGTTCCTGCCATGTCCCTCTCATGTTTCTATCAGCGCCAATCTGACACGTTCAGAAGTTTGACTCATATATGTAAAATTCCGTTCCCAAGCTCGTGGCCGACTGCGAATGTTCCATGAGCTCCCCTTGCCGTGATAGTGGTGGTTCTGGCTGCAGACCAGTGTCACTAATACATGTGAACTAGTTTAGGTCTCCTGTCTGTCCTGATTGGCCCAGTTGCTCCCAGTTGTGTGGGAGAAGGTCCAATCTGCAGGCCCACCGTTAAACGACACCCCCTCTTTGTCTCACAGAGGCAGCACTGCACGGCCTCCTGGGGGCGCTCACCAGCACACGCTACACACCGACGCAGCATCTGGAGCGGGAACAGGCACTGGCCAAGCAGTTTGCAGAGATCCTACACTTCACACTGCGCTTTGACGAGCTCAAGGTAGACTCACCCCTGAGGCACTCCTTCGCTGGTAATAAAAGCAAGGGGGGGGGGCTCCGCAAGCCTTGTTCATCAATCTTTCAGTCTGACCTGGGCCGACTGACCCACTTTGTGTCTGTGAGGGTGTTCAAATGCCAGCCTGGCAACTAAACAGAGCCCCCTTCCCCCGGCCGGGGCGGCTATGGGAGCTCGGGGGGGGGGGGTTGGGGTTCAGATATGGGACACGCAAAGGAGGGTAAAAATTCCGCAGGCCACGTTTGGGCCGAGGGCAGCGTGGCAGGGCTGTATTTGCTCTGCAGTTTTGAAAGACTGTGTGAAGAGGAGAATAAGAACCCCACTCGCAGTAAAAACATCTCAGCATTTTACACGCGGCTGCTTTGATGTGCTGGGCGATGAGGTCAGACTGCCCCAAGTCTGTGCAGAAAAATGTGTTTTTCTCTCCAACAGGCAGACAGCCATTTGCTTTTTTCTTTTGCGTTTAATATGCACCATTAGGGCGTTGGGACCACTTCGATACACACTCACTGCAGGATTGTGATAACTACGATGCGCTTCTGTTGGACGTCGGTAGAAAATGTCCACCCCGTCGTGCCTCAAGCCCATACTGGGCTGGGATCAGCACCATGTCACATGACCTATTTAGATGTTCTCTCTGTCACGCATGCTTCTCTGCGTCTGCTAGGCGCGGTGCTCGGGATCTGTCCCCGCTACTTCCGTCACACACGTCACATGCGCCTCACACCCTGACTGAGCTCCCTGAGGCAGCGGTGAATAATTAATAAAGATTCACCACATAGCCGCGAGTGGGACGAACTCTTGTCCCGGAAACCCGTGCCGTCTCCTTGGTGACGCTGTGATGACATCACATTGGCGCCAGGTTCCCCTCGGTCTGATTCTGTGCTTCCCCCCCCCCCCACCACAGATGACGAACCCAGCCATCCAGAATGACTTCAGCTACTACCGAAGAACTTTAAATCGCATGCGGATCAATAACGTTCCGGTAAGTTCCCTGTCCGCTGGGTGTGGTGGCTGACTGTGGTGCTGGGGTCGTGGCAGTAGGTAGTGGGAGCGGGTGACCCCAGCTGTGTCTCCACCCCCATGCAAGGGGGATTCAGGGGGCTCACAGGAGGTGAGGCAGACACTGAGAGTCCCACGGCGGTGGACCGTGTCATGCTGCAGTTTCCCAGCCCCGCCCACATACACTGCAGTTTCGTGTGAGAGTACATCTCTATAGGGATGGCACGGAGAGCCTGGCGTGACCGAACACGATGTTTCATTGGTTCTTGAAAGTCGGCAATACAGGCAAGATCAAAGCAAACATGAGCATGGGCTCCTGACTGGAAGGATGGGGGGGGGTTTACGCCTGTAGATGTTCTGCAGACGCTCGTACCCTGCTGAGAAAACTGCTACAAACCAAAATGCTTGGTACCTGGTTTTTGATGGTCTAAGATGGTCTTGTCCCAGCTCTTGCAGCTCTTTGATGGCTTAGCTGGGGGTCACCAGTTGGTCATGTTGGTGTGGCCAGCCGATCAGGCCATAAACCATCAAAACATCATGAGAAAACATACCTTCAAGCAGCATAACCAGAACTTTCTTTTCAACAGGGTAGTCTTTTGTTTCCTCGTGTCAGACCCACCGCTGAAGTCTTTAGAGAGCTTCTGCTACTGTATTTACAGCTCAGTCACGCTCTCCTAGTCCTCAAACAGCCCCCCATCTCCAAAAGCTGGGCTTTTCTCCATCGTGTGCTTTAATCCCATTTTCTGATTCGCCGCGTGTAGCGTCACATGATGTATAGGCTTGTCATAGGACCATAAAATGACTGCATCTGATGGAGTCATTTAACGTGATTAGCTGTTATAACATTATTGAAATGGGAAGTGGAATCACAACCTGAGCTGCGAGAGTGTCATTAAACCCTCAGCCCTCTTCGGATTTCAGGCTGAGGGAGAAAATGAAGTCAACAACGAGCTGGCCAATCGGATGTCTCTCTTCTATGCGGAGGCCACGCCCATGCTGAAGACATTAAGTGATGCCACAACAAAATTTGTCTCAGAAGTAAGTGCCAGCTTTACAGCACCTGTTTGCCGTTTGTACCTCATTATGGCGGTGACGTTTCGGGTGTAGTCATGGCAACCCTCTGGCGCCTCGCACGGCATGATGGGATAGATCCACTATGCAGGTGGTCCTCCTGTGCTTTTTCTAGCAGACCATCTGGCTCGTCCTGTGGTATTTTAATGGATCTGGTGCCAAGTTAACTACCCTAATCTCTGTCGGATGCAGATTAAGCAACACAATGTTTGTTCTGAACAGAACAAGAACCTGCCTATAGAAAACACCACGGACTGCTTGAGCACCATGGCCAGTGTGTGCAAAATCATGCTGGAGACGCCGTAAGTGTGTCCTCCTCTCCGCTCACCTCCTCTGGCCGCCTCAGACCTGTGGTCCTCCGGCACATCACAAGGGGTCGAGCGTGTTTGCACGTCTGCGTGCGCACGCCTGCATGTGTGTGTCTGTGTGTCACAATGTTAGTGTGCATATACATGTTTGTGCAAATATTTGTATAAATACCTGTGCATGTTTGTCTGTTTCTCCATATGGTGTGTTGCACGTGTGCATATTTGTGGATGTATTTATGCTTGTCTGCATATGTATATGCGTGCCTGTGGATGCATCAATGTGTGTCTGTATTTGTGTGTCTGTGTGCCTCTGTGATTGCGTGACTGTGTTTGCATCAGTGTGTGTTTGTGTGTGTGTGTGTGTGTCTGAGCCACTGTGTGTCAGTGTGTGTCTGCGTGACTATATCTGTGTGTGTCTGTGTTAATGTGTGTCTGTGTTACTGTGTGTCTGCATGACTGTGTGTCTGTGTTTGTGTGTCTGTATGCCTCTGTGTGACTATGTTTGCATCTGTGTGATTATGTCTGTGTTTGCATCTGTGTGATTGTGTCTGCGTGACTGTGTTTCTGTTACTGTGTGTCTGTATGTGCCTGCGTGCCTGTGTGTGTCTGCATTACTGTGTCTGCGTTACTGTGTGTGCATTACTGTGTGTCTGCATGACTGTGTGTCTGCATTACTGTGTGTGACTGTGTGTGTCTGCATGACTGTGTCTGTGTGTCTCTGCATGACTGTGTGTGTGTGTCTGTGTGACTGTGTGTATGAGCGTGAGTGTGTCTGCATGACTGTGTGTCTATGTGTGTCTGCTTTTGCATGACAGTATTCTCTACGTTCTCCCTTCGCACAGCGAATATCGCAGCCGCTTTGCCAGCGAGGAGACGGCCTCCTTCTGCCTGCGTGTCATGGTGGGGGTCATCATTCTCTACGACTTTGTTCACCCTGTCGGCGCCTTTGCCAAGGGCTCCAAGATCGATGTGAGTCCGTCGTCACCTGACATGCGTCGCCGTTACGGACGCTCGGCCGTCTAACAGCTGCGTTCTTCCACAGATGCGAGGATGCATTAAAGTGCTGCGCGACCAGCCCCGGAACAGCGTGGAAGGCCTTCTGAATGCGCTCAGGTCTGTGATCAGCCAACTGCCGCAACCCGTCGCAGCGGAACATGCAATTTCATACTTCAGGCTTTTAACATTCCACACAGGAACTCGTTCGCTGAACGACCTTTTCTGCAAAGTTCCCGGGTAATAAAGGGGAGTATTTACCACTCAGATGATCGCAGAGGGATGATAACAGGGAGGGTGGGGGCTGGTTTGCCAAATATGGGCGTTAGACAAGGTTATAGGGCAGCATCACCATGGGCCGTTTCTCTGTGCGCAGGACGGCGATTGTGAAAATGCGTCTTCTATAGTTTAATGTCTCTGTGGTTTATGATTAAAACCACACCGTGTTTCAGCTAATTGGTGCTGATGAGCAGCAGCCACATTTAGACCATGAGCCTCGTTTTGCAGAGGAATCGGATCTGTTAATTTCTGCATCGATGTTTGGCTCAAGTGGGTTTTCTTTACAGGTACACCACAAAGCACCTGAACGACGAATCTACCTCCAAGAGCATCAAAGCCATGCTCCAGTAGAGCCTCCGGAAGCTTCTGGGAGACAGTATTGTCAAGCAGCATGCAGAATGTCTTCAGTAAAGTTTGACGTCCATACTGAGCGGTTCCACCCATTTATAACGAAAATGTTTCTGCTAAACTCAGTCTTTTCTGTGCCAAAATTTTAACTAAAGAGCTGGAGATTTTTTTTATGCTTTCAGAAAAGACCATGGATCCTGTGGCAGCTATTGTCGCGTAACATTTCCGGTTTGTTTTTTTTCGTATATGAGAGGGAGAGTAATTTGACTTGAAAATAAATATATAGATATAAAAATTTACATTATTTTTGTCCGATCTGATATTTAATGTTGTTTTCTCTGCTTGTCAGGATTTCATTCTTGGTTTCATGCCAGGGAAAAAAAAATATCATTTTAAATTATGTCATAATGAAAGGTACCCGGACAATGGAGATTATTGCAAAGGATACACTGTTTATGTCGCAGATTTCTTAATTATTTTTTATAGTTCTTGATTTCCTTCTGTACGAGTGGGATGATATTAATTTGAAAATCAGCCTCCAGACTGATGCGTGTTGAATCGGATTTTAGAAATATCTATGAGCGCATGTAAATGGAAAATGGAAAATTTGACTTAAATAAAAATGCTTTTTGTTTTTGTACTCCTTGTCATCGGTTTGTACTGTTTCTCCCTGTTCTCTGTGATGTTTCTGCGCACTGCGTCTTCTGTCGTTCTGATGCGTTGATGAGAAAAGGCTTGCACACTTTCGCGCACGCCTGTGATTGTGGCACTTTGACACAGTTTATGGTTCCCAGCTCCACCCCAGAGCAAACAAACTCCTTGCCACTTTTAGATAGATGGCCAGCATCCCTGCGAGGTTAGGGAAACACACACAGATGCAAAGCGAGAGGTGAGCATTTCTGTGAGTGAAAAAAGCTCCTTGTTGTCGTTCAGTGTGGGGGGAATCCGGATGGAGAATTTCTTTATCCCCGTGAGATTCCCACTCCATCGTTCACCACGCTCTTTCATGGTTGTGCCCCCCCCCCCCACTGAAACAATAATATTAGTAGATTTCGGGTAAGTGTGCCACGCCATAAATCTACTCTCCAAATACGTTATTGCTGCAAGGGCCTCTGGGAGTTTTCAGGAAGAATGATCACGTTGAGATCGGTGACAAACTCTGCATCTCTTTCGCTGATTTATTGGAGGTACTTTGGAAATGGAGGCAATACTGGTGTCCCAGTTCAAAGAGCGTTTCAGCGAATGAGTTTGGATGCTCGCGGAGGCCCGTTTTCCCAGCTACGGGAATTTACACACATCTGTAAAAAAGCTGTACTGTAGGGAGGAGTTGGGTCCGTCTTCCATGGTAAAACTCTAAGCTATATAGTTATTTATAAGCATCTTAATACTGACCTCCATTACCGTATCAGCACCTCGCGTTTGATTTCAGAATTTGGACTTTGTACAAGTCTCAATAGCAAGTTTGAGATTCAAGCCAACGACCTCCAGATAAAAAGCCAGACTGGGACGGGTTGGAGAAGATGCTAAATACTCTCCGGCACAGCCGCTCAGCGAGGAACCGCGAGTTCCACCCTCCAGCCCCTGCCCCAGCCCCAGCCGAGCGCGTAAGCCTCACCGCACGTTCCATTAGCATGACTCCTTTGAATTCCAGTTACCTGAGGCAAGGAAGCCGATACCCTGAGTCAGCGTGTGTTTGCAGGGGCGGTGGAGGGATCTGCGGGACCTCGTGCCGCTCGCTAGCCTCTTGACGACGGAGGCGTAACCAGTGAAACATCTTCACGACCGTCCAGGGTCTGGAGGGTAATGCGTAATTACAGCACTCCCTATTCCCCCTTTCGTACGGCACCATCATTTTACGTTAAAACGTGGAGCCCCACGCCGCTTCCTCAGACCAGATCCTCAGCCGCTGAGCTTGTTATCGCCCCGCTGTGTGGAAGCTTTGTTCTGAGCCCCGCTAAACCCGCCGTGTGCGAGTGTCACGCACGCTCTTCAGCTTAACAGCGCCCCCCCCCCCCCCCACCGAGGCGGCTTCCGCGCCTTGTGCCTTTTGACGGGGCGGGAGTGCCGCAGTCTCCGTCTCTCATTCATTCCCTTTTCGCCTTTCACCGCCACATCCCGTCATTACCTTGGCTTGCACTCCCCCTTCCTCTGGGCCCCGCGCGCCGCTCTGGATGCTGACTAACCGCGGCAGCTGTTCAGAAAGCTGCTTGGCATTCCTCCGCTCTGCCGTGGCCCTGGGCTCCGCTCCCGGCCTGTCGGATGGAATGCCGGGTCTTGGCCCCGTCACTCATTGGTTCCTGGCGGTCAGCTGATCATCTCGGTCGTCACAGAAATCGGCACCCTCCAGGCTCCCTGCTGGCACCGTGGCACCACTCTCTGCAGGTCTTTTCTGCCCTTGTTGACGGCTTCCTGCTCTGCTGCTGCCCTTCCTTGGGGACCAAATGTCAGGCGGTTGAATGTCACTGGAATTTAAGCTCCACCCCCTTCATGCCTTGAGTTGGTTACGCTCTCGGTCTGGACTCAAATCTTTTCTGATTTTAGTTCCAGGTACACTCATGGTGTCAGAAGAGTCCTGTATTTTTAGTGACTTACCTGCATGTCCTGGGACACACCTACAGCTCTGGTGATGTGCCAGACGGCCTCTATTTAAACTGGTGAGTGGTGACATCAGACCGTCTGTCACGGTCAGGGCCAGTGGCCAAAGACACCGGTGGATGTCACCCACGTTCGTGAAAAGCGGGCGGCCCCTGCGATGGGCACACCTGGCATATGGTACTGACATCTCTCCCATGTACCCCACTGACGGCCGCGGTCTCCAGGGTCGCCGAGAGCGGGCACGGACGTCGTCGAGGGACCGTGGACTTGGAAGATGCCAGATTGGCCGTGTCAGGGCCTTGTCGCTGTGTGATCGAGCATGAGGCCGACACCCTTCTCATCTCGCCTGTGTGAAGCTCTTCAGTTGCCCACCGGGCCGGAGAGAGACAGCCAAGCACATCCACAAGCCTGCGGACCAAAGTGCTTTACCAGACTGTAATATTTCTGTTGCTCCATTTTGGTTTCTTTGGTTCCGATGATCCTTCTCTGGCCATACTGGAGGGGGCAGTGGTGGAGCTTATCAGCGAGGGTGGAGAATGAGTGGCACCAGTGGGAGTTAAGTTACTGCCTACCCCCTGTACATGATTCCCTGGCCGACCACCTATGTCAACCAAAGGCACTGGGTTTTGGTCAAAGCCCATTATCTCAGTCCTGTGCAGACACTGCAGTCTGTTTTTTCCCATCATACATCATGTTTACAATAAGCCGGCGCTCCCTGAACTCAATACGTAATCAAGGAGGGAAAAACAACATCCCACGTTTGTTGCATTTTCCCAGTCGTTTGCGGGGACTGTGACTTACGCAATCTCGGCTGCTGGGGGACGGAGAGAGATATTACATTGGACTCGGTCCCATGTTCCTCAGAATTCCCACATGGATTTGCGGAGCTGAGTGGGAGCTGGAGGAGCAGTCAAGACCAGCGCTTCTAGGTGGTGGGGGGGAGATCTGGAGAAGAGCCCAGGATGGAGGTGGCTTCCCTCCAGAATGGAGGGCTCAGAGAGACCTGGAGTTTCACTGCCAGCATGCCCCCTTTCCCACTCCTCTAACGCCTGGGATATCCTTGCCCCAGAGGCTTGATTTTGCCCCCCTAGGAGTAGGACTGTGTGGATCCTGGTTCATGAAGATCTAAGAACTTCAATGTAGATGTAGCTGTTTTCCTAGATTTTCCCACATTCTTCTGCTGCTCATAATATTTTTTTGGACAGGTGTTGATGCCCAGTGTTTGGAAATACATAAGTCATCCAGTGGTTTCAAAGTCTAAGGCTGATGATACACAGCACTGCTTTCTGAGCAATGTTACCAGGCAGTGTTGCTGACCAGTGTTTCCTGGCAGTGTTGCTGACCAGTGTTTCCAGGCAGTGTTGCTGGGCACTTTGTTCGGCAGTGGGCAACTTTTCGTGATGATCCACGAGTTGCCCTTTGTCTCACCTGCTTGGCAATTACTCAGCAACATTGCTCAGAAAGTTGCCCCGTGTATCATCACCTGAATAATTTGAAAGCATGTGTAAGGGGTTGTCTTTGGAAATGTTGAGATGTTCTGCAAGCTGAGCTTTTGAGCTTCAGCGTCCGCTTGTGAGTGCAGTGCCCCTCCACGGCCACCGGGCACTGGGCCAAACCGGCCGACCGTTACGAATCACTGGAGGATTTAGAAACGCACGCTTACTGAAAGCCGCCACTCAGAGTTTGTGATGATGGAGGCATGCAACGTGGGGACAGCTGCAGCCTGTGAGAGCTGCAGGAGACACAGTTGTCCCCAGAGTTGCCACAATTCCTCCAGGCAGGAGAGTGGAACCAAAATCAGACCCATTTTTGGCACTTGGCCTGCATTACTGAACAGCTCCTTCACACGGCCATGTTATGACCCAGCTTTTAAAGGTGACCTCTCAGTCACACTGACAGTCACATGACTCACCCGCAACTTCAGCCAAACCTGCACTCGATTTCACGTCACAATAAACAGGAGAGAGAACTGGATTTGTCTGAATTTTGGGGTGGAGATATGACAGCAATGCCTGTGTATAAAGCCCCAGGGATGATGGGAGACCCCTCTCCTCTCAGGCGTCCTTGAAGGCTGAGACCTGTAGGGGGCAGCAGAGAACCACCAGACAGATGCCCTGTATTTTGGGGGGTTCCTCACTCAGACGTCAGCAGCTCACCTCCAGTGTGGCAGGACACACCGGCTGCTGGTGAAGCTTTAACTGTGTTTAAAGTTGTGAACGTGTGATGAGGGAGGAATGGAGGGAGAACCGTGTGGATCCAATATGGCTTTCCAGATTAAAAAGTCCACGCATGGGAGCTGAAGCAGAAATCATATGTTTGACGAGAATAAAACAAGACGCTTTATGACCCGGAGATGCTGGAAGGGGCGCCCCGTCCGTTAAATGACAGCATTTTATCGGCGCCTTTCCTTTTAGTGAGGAGTGGCTGCTCGGACAGCTTGGAGTTATCTTGCGTCTCATATCAGCTTCCTGTGCCTGTAGCGTGGCAGAGTTTTGGTTTACAGCACCGTTACGGTGGGCTCAGTAACAGCTTGTGTAACTGCTAATCGTGTAATATCTGATACGTGGTCTTCCAGCCTTCTTTTCGGCCTGCTAAATGTTCACACTTCCTCTGCCGTAAGTCAAACTGACAGACTTGTGGGTTCTGGTTCGTTATCTGGATGCAAGCCCACTGCGCAGTGCGAGCATCCCCCCACCGCTCCTGCATGGAAGGCCTACGCTCTCACCTGGGGGTGTGTTCAGGTTGGGAATTGGGGGGTATGGCTGGAGGGGTGCTGCATGGATTCTGCGGATAAAAGTGACCCGGAGTTGGTTAAACTGAGCACACAGGCTAGTAATTTAAGAGCGTGAAATGTTGCCATTATAGTAAATTTCTAGAAGTGAAGCCAGCAGTGAGTAATGTGGAGACACCACTCTTATTATATATGTGTTCCAGCATGTTCTGGATCTCCAGAGAGTAATTGAGGAGCTCTGACAATGCTTCTGTCTCATAAAAAGCAATAGTTGCAAGTCACATCTTTATTCCGTGTATCCTGTTCAGCCACTGGACAGACAACAGTTAAATTGAAATAGAGTTAAACCTCCTTAATGCAAAGTTCTCTCCCCCCTCAGTCATGGATGCTTCTCCATGGATCGATGGATGGATGGACAGCATTGTTAACTCAGAGCCTCTGGCTGCAGTGCCATTCCTTTACTGGGAGACCGATCTGTCCCCATAAACCTGGAGACGATATTAAGAGCGCGACCCCGCTGTGACCTTGCTGTGACCCCGCTGTGACCCCCGCCTACGACCTTCGCCGCTGCCACATGCAGTTCGGGGATAGCCATCACGTTCCGCAGTTTAGACCCTTTTCAGTTTCGGAGTGAATATCGTCACCTTACAATTTCGGTTTGACTTCCACTTCAGATCATCTTTCACTGTTTTGTTGCTCTCATGCTGCAGTAGAGGTTAGCGTGACATTTTCAAGAGTTTTTCTTTGGCCGGATAACAGCATCTCTCTTTTCAATAACAACAAATAAAAGAGTGTGTCATCATGACAGCTAGATGAAGTGGTTTTGGATATAAATGCATTTTCTGGAGGACATTCTGAGTGTTCAGGCTTCAGCTTGACTTCTTTTCACGAAGCTTTCATCAAATGTTACTTTATCTCATTGACCTGCCATCACCTTAGGACTGTCCGAAGCTGTTAAATGTGTGATTATAGTTACATTCAAGAAAATCCTCCATGCCCTGGTCAAATTGTTACTAGCAAGTCTGTCCAAAATAACTTCCTCACCAGATTTCAGAATAACAAATAATACAGAATACAAATTCATGGGTTTATAAAAAGGGGATAGCAGACGCATGGATTTTCACATGGTTCCCTTCGCTTGCATTGATATTGGCGCTTGCATTAGTTTGTATCAGTTTGATGTACTTCCCTTCGGTCTCCAGGCAGACCCTGTCGTATTATCAGAACATTTTCGTTACTGTGCTTGACAGTCATCGTGATGAGATTGTCCCCTCCTCACGATCCTGTGTCAGTGCAGATATTTAATAAATGCATGCACAATTGTTCTCTAAAATCGCCATAACCGTAATCACCCATCTCCAGCCAAAGGCTCCTCGAGACCTTTGTCTCATTTCACCCCTTCAGTCAGCAAACCACTTGGAGCTTCCTTCATTACGTGAGAAGTATGGTTCTTTGGTGTGGTTCCCCGCTGGTGGAATTAGCTGCCAAACCATGTCTGGTCATCAGACTTCCTCTCCCTCTTCAAGAAATGCTTTTAACATTTCACTTTTGTTCCTTGAATATTCTTATTAAGAATTTATTTTGTATGAAGTTGTTGTGTAGCTCCTGCTCCAGTCCTGCTTACACTCGTACCTGGGCGTTCATTGGAAGCTCAGCCTGTCTGCACTCATGCCTAGTTGACTTGACAGCTGTATGTTTGCTGGTCTTACTTGTTAAACTGTACACTGTGGTCTGCGAATGATGAGAACGTGAATGCCAACCTGAAATCTGATAGGCATTATGGGTAAGCCACCCCCCCCCCTTCAGAGACAAGCTGAAGCAGCGGGTCCCACGCAGATATCCCATGCAGATAGGGTGCCAGGTCTGAGAATTGCTGGGCCAGGGAAAGGGGAAGGCAGCAAAAGATCTTTGAGATATGCCGCACCCCGCAATGCTTCTGAAGTCACACCACTGCCCCAGAGCAAGACCACGCACAGGGCTTTACTCCTCTAACGTAGAGTCGTCATCTTACTGCTGTAGCATTCAGACAGACAGATCGAGCAGCTTAATCAGGTGATTAAGTACCTTTTACATTCAATCATTTATGTGACATTTTAATCCAAAGCAATAGTGGAGGGTAGAGTTACAACGTGGTACATATGTCCTTTGCATTGTTAGCACACAGCTCTACTTGTGGAGCTACAGAAGCTGCCCCTCCCCCCAGCCTGGGGTATGACGGAGTTTTAGACGGGGAGTTTGACGGAACATCTATCTTGTAAATTTAGGCTTCGTCAGTGGATATTGGGTTTAAGCATATTTATTCTAATACACTTGCCCTGTTCTGTACGGGAAAACACTCTACTCAGGCTAGAGAAGGGTTTCCAGTCCAATGGGGGACCGTGGGGGGTTTTCAGAAGGCTTGGTCATTTTACAGAAATAAACTATATATTTAAAAATAGCTTAACTTATGAAATAACCACTCTATCAGCCTCCCCACCCCCCGCCGCTTGCACCCAATCCGTGAATTTTTTGTAAGATGTAGACCGGTTCACGTGCAAACAGTGACTGCAGTGGTGAGATGTTTGCACAGAGGTGTGAAGAATGCACTGAAGACGATCGTGCAGTGCTGAGGCTTTAAATTGCACCCCTGAGTTAAATATGTTTTCAACAGCTGAAATCTCTCATGCAGCGGAAAAGAACAATTAGGAAGCGATCCCAAGAGATGTCAGCTGATGCATCGTGTGTCGTACTTAGGATGATATTGGTTCACGGTAGCTGTCTCAGCTGAGACCAACCTTGAAAGACACTTCGTGATGGCTCGTGTTCCTGACCTGGACCAGTGAGAACCTTATCCAAACTTCACTCTAACCAGGAGCGTCCATGCAGCATCCATGTACTCCACCATCATGTACCAGAGCTTCAAAAAAAAAAAAAACCCATCACATGGATACGGACACTCTGCAGTGCCAGAGACCTGAACAAAGCAAATCTCTCTGTGAAGGCCTCACTTGAGGTGTGTTCCCAACTCTGTCCTGCGGGGGACGCTGCTAGCTAAAAGGCCAGGGCTCATGTTAGGATACTTTTATTAACCCGGAGAAAATTGCTTAATTGAGAAAAAGGGACATATATCACTGATATTTAAATATATATATATATATATGTATATATATCTATGAGGTAGGTACTGGCTGCTGTAGGTGGACTATGTTTCTGTTAGCAGTTAGGATGTAAATTTACTCTTTAAATGGTCCTGTTAATTGTGTTCATACTAAATCTGGTTTGCTATTTTTAAGTGAAATGCATATTTGTGTCATACTGAGTAAAGCCCTGATGGTCTGCGGTTGTGATGGTGGAGGTTCTTGTTTATTTGTTCGGGTCACATGGCCACAGACCATCTTTAGCACATTTACTCGCACGAGTTCCTTGAAACACAACCGTGTGACTCAACTAAAATGCTAAGACTCTTGGGCAAAATGACTAGGGAAGGCAATTTCAAAGGAGTGACCTTCCGTAAATGCCAGATGCGAACCACAGCGCTATCGTACTGCAGCAGCGCCTCTTTTGGTTCTGACAAAGACCTCGCCCTCCACTCACAGCTCCCTATAATGTCATATGTACTTCTTCACTCGTTGATGCACATTTGGACGATTCCAATAGTCAAGTTGGGAAACATGCTCTGCTGGCACAGATTTGGCTGATTTCCTTTGCCCTAATCCTGAAATCTCGTTCTGTCGAGCGATTCTGTTTTTTGACAAGCAATAAAATTGTCCCTATTGACACAGATGCATATTAAAAGTGTTTGAGTCAATAAGCGGAGGATGTCTCCTTCAGCGATTATCCGTCTTTGTCAGTGACTTTATTTTCTTTTTTTTTCAGTTTGTATCTAGTATATTATGGTACCATCTTTCATTTAAACAGGGGATCTTTCCCATCCGTTCTGCAATTTGCCAGCTGGGCCACGTTAGCAATCATCAAAGGCCTGTTTAAACCAGCTGGGCCACACCTGCTCCTGGTATTTACCTGAGAACTAGTGTGGCTCATCAGAAGCCAGGTAGGATAGAAAACCTACTGGTTAGTAGCCCTCCAGGACCGGAGTTGGTGACCCCTGGTCTAGATGGTCGGTAAGGGAATTTCGACCCATCCTGCAACCAAGAGTATAGATTTGGTTTCAAGAATGGTAGGGACCAAATCATCGCTGAAACCCCACCCCAAATTCACATGGAACTCCCAAAATATTGGCAAGGATATACCCAAATTTACACCCTCGCTTAGGAAAACCAGTATGCTCATGTCCATATCAATAATGCACATCTACCCGCTCAGCTGCCTCTTTCATGAGCCTGCATATTTAGGGGGGTGAAATAGCAACTCATGCGGCTCCTTCAGAAATGGCAGTATCTGAAAACCGTTTGAAGGAAACGGCTACCAGCGGAAGATTAGAATTGTGGATCATTCTGTGTGAAACCCGTCCCACCGTATCTCGCCGCCCTGCCGTCTTGATCTCGTTTATTTTCCCAGAAATCTGTCAGGCTGCCACGTCCTTGTTGATTTTATTTGAATATCACATTTCCCTGCCGGATGATTCAAATTCTGCTGCATTTCCAGAATGGCCAGTGCGTCACCCTCAGCTGGCCGCGGGTGGGCAGACGTGCCGGACCCTCTGGCCTCCGCTCCCGGTGCCTCTTGCTGGCTCCCGTCTTCCCGTCTAATATCCCAGCGACGCTTCAGCCTCGCACCTCCCGGCAGCAGCGGGATGTCAGGGGCAAGCCCCCTCCCCCAATCTGGCCCTCCCAGACTCTTCCTGCCAGTCTGTGTCGCCGAACCCCAAGTGGATTGGAAAGAAGAGAGTTAGAGCGTTGACACGAAACCGTCAATTCACAAAAGCACCACCAGACCTGTCATCAGCAGAACATCTCTGCATTATTAACACCTCAGATTAATAGCAGCGTGCCCCCCCCCAGTAAGGGAACACCGTTCTTCACCACGTCATAATTCTGGAAAATTTACAGTTTGTGATACCAACATACAAGAAACTCGATGAGGTGTAATTTGGCTGCCGCAGTTAGGGGAGCCACTACAGATTTTGGCCCCAATGAAAGCATATCATATTGGGCCCCCAACCCACACCAGTCCAATTAAGTTCCAAATTTTTTAGGGCCCCTGTCACTCAGGGGGCCTCGGGGATTCCCAGCAGTCGGACTATCAAAAGAGAAGTGAGACTAAAGTGACCAGAGCGTGCCTCGATCTTCTCCAGACTCCGTGTGTCTACAGTAACTTCCCCATTTCATTGTGCGGAGTGCCCTGTAACCTGTCAGGACAGGGCCTTCGCCTTAATTAAGACTGTGATGGGAGGGGGTGGGGGGGGGATTCCTAAGAGGGGCCAAAGAGGCTGAGGTCACCAGTCATAGAACATTCCAGAAAAAAACCCTGGGTGACAAATGAGAATGTCAAGCCAAGTGCAGGTCTCTGGACATTTTGAAAATATGACATAAATATCCTCGAGCTCTTAGAATCGTCTCCAGGTTTATGGGGACAGATTGGTCGCACTGCAGCCAGATGCTCTGAGTTAACAATGCTGTCCATCCATCCATCTGTCTATTGAGTGAGCAGAATAATACATACCAAGTGAAAAAGAGTGTTAGGTGCTTGTATCTAGACAAATCTGCCAGAAGAGACAGTTTTAACCTAAGTGACTTCTACTCTGTGCCCGTAGCTTCTGGGATAGGCTCCGCACCCCCCACAACCCTGAATGGGAGAAGTGGTTACAGAAAGTAAATGGATGGAACTTTCACCTGGTTCCAGCACGTTGTCATTCTGCACAGCTTCCCTTAGGTGGCGCTGGTGAGCGCATACCATTTGTCAGATTTTGCTACACGCTTCCCTATTCAATGTGATGTCAGCCCAGCCGGGTCACGTTAACTTGACCATCCTTATGTCCGGCACAAACCAGACTTGAGGTCTGAGGTTAATGATATTCCACATGATATGTACGAGGAAGTCAGTGCTACACCCAGGTACGTAGCCACATAATAAAATCATGGGTTTGAACCCTCCTTGACCCCAACACTTGCTGCTGATCAGGCATATTGAACCACCATCAAAATATTTGCAATTCCCCCAGTCGGCAAAGTCTTTGGCGTGGACCCACCCGGTCAGCGAAATCTACTGAGAGGGACGTGTTGGTGGGGGTTACTGGGACCCCAAAAATTATTTCTGGCTATGTGCCTGGCTAGACCATAAAATGTGGGGTGTGGGGTCGCTGGTAAGCAGCTAAGTCCCTGGGGCCCGATCAGATGTTGAAGGATTCCCCCCCGCCCCCAGGAGTCAAGGCCCGTCCCACCTCCGCATGAGATCATGCTGATGTAAACCAAGACAGTAAGGAGGAGAACCTAAACTGCAGTGCAAGATCTTTTTTGAGCACCCCCCCCACACACACACACACACAAACACACACATACGTTTTTGAACACATTTCCCTGCATGCAAACAAATGTACAAGACCCGGCACCCCAAAAATGAAAAAAAAAAATGTTAAGCTGTGCAAATGTACCATGTACCTTTTTAAAATATCCTTAAGATATAAAATATGGACATTTATAGCCTAATCATTAAAAAAGAAATATTACAAACTGGACTCTGAGAGACAGAATCGCCAGTCAGGTGAGGGATATATAGGCTACTGTATATTGTTTGGTTTCCGGCGGTTCATAATGCAATGTAATGTGCATCAGTAATTTAAACTAATAGATCAGTATTTCTCAGCACAATGGGGCCTATTGGCCCTCAGTCGGCCCCCTCATTTCTGTGAGCCCCAGTGGGGCTGCCCCAGCTGCACTGCCTGTAGTTCTGCTAGTGACAACAGTAGTGAAATTACAGGATCGTGTTTTTATGTATCATTATACTGTTTTTCAAGTAGTAATCTGTCATATGTAGGGTGACTCCTGCCCACACTCATTCTACTCGCTGGGGAGTCACTTCCCTATTTCATTCAGACCGCTAGTAAGCACCACGCATTTTCATCCGACCGTTGCCACCCCTCCCCCCACCCGCCCGAAACATTACACCAGAAATGGGTCCAGAAAGAGAACGACGGTTTATTGCGTGTCGATGAAATATGAAATTTGATGGCGGCTTGCCGGTCTTACAGGCAACGCTGTGGGAAAGGGCTTCGGCTCGCTTTCTCCACGCCGCGGGGCTGAGTCACAAGTGCGGCCCGTTTCATGAATGGGTGGCCGTCCAGGGTGCAGAGGTTGTGAAACATCCGCGCGCTAGTTGGGGACCTATTCTGAGGCGGGTTTCTTGCCAATGTTGTGCGGCTTCCGGGCTGTGTGGTCTGCAGGAGGATGTCAGGGAGGGCGGTCCTTACGGGGAAAGGGGAAGCTGGCCCGTAAAGCAGGAAGTGTAAAAGGGAAGCATGTCATTCAAAAAAGGAAAAGAAGACGTGGCGGGTGGCAGTGAGCCAGTAACTGAGAGCGGAGCAGCTCCATTCACAAAGGCCAGCTGCAGCCACGAGTCCGTGGGGCAGTACCACGCACCGGACCGGACCGTGGCATTGAGTCGAGAGGGGCCTCAGGGGCTGGTACTTTCGTCTTGCACCTTCTGGGTCGGCGGGTTGAATCCCCCCAACACAAGGGCTTAAGTACCAGGGGGGACAGGGGGGTACATGTACTCCTAATAATTAATATTGCTGCACATTTGAAATATTAAATTGCATCCCCCACAATATCAAGCTCTCTCCTACACCGTTGCCCCTCTGCTCATGCATGTGTTTGGAGTTTGTTCTCCCTTGTAGTGTGTGGATTCCTCTGGGGGTTCGGGGTCTAATTGGCCATAGGGTATGATTACAGAATACCTGTCAAAAGTTTGGACACGGCAAGCCTCCTACAAAGGAGAGCGATAGTGTCACGTCACATGACCTGGCTATCTGACCCAAACACATAGAGATGGTTTGGAAGGTGTTTGACCAGAGAGTGACGGAAAGGTGGCCAATAAGTGCTGGGCATATATGTGGGACCTCCTTCAGGTCAGCTGGAAAAGCTTCCCAGGATTCCATTGATGTAGGGGAGACAGTAGGGTCTGGTGGTCCCTGGAGACATTGGGGTTAAGGGCCAGTGGCAGCCTTCCGAGTCTCAGTCCAAAGTTCTCAGTTTACCCCTCCCCAAACAGTATTTTTTGTTTAATGCTTTTTTTATTCAGTGCATAATTCCATATATGTTATTTCATTGTTTTGATGTCTGTATAATTATTCTAAAATGTCGAGAACTGTGAAAATAAACCTTTGTATGGGTAGGTGTGTTTGGGCTGGCTTCCCACCTAGGTTATACCTCTGCCCCACCCCCCATTACTAGGATGTGGGGGGAAAAGGCTGCACACATACGATGGCTGAGAAAACTGGGCCCCCAGAACGAAGGGGGGTGACCCAGCACTGCAGACTGTAAGCTGGTCTGCATCTGAGAAAGCGTGCTGCATTGCACTGTAAGCTGGTCTGCATCTGAGAAAGCGTGCTGCATTGCAAACTGTAAGCTGGTCTGCATCTGAGAAAGCGTGCTGCATTGCAGACTGAAAGCTGGTCTGCATCTGAGAAAGCGTGCTGCATTGCAGACTGTAAGCTGGTCTGCATCTGAGAAAGCGTGCTGCATTGCAGACTGTAAGCTGGTCTGCATCTGAGAAAGCGTGCTGCTGCAACTCTGGGGCTCCCAGCAAGCATATTGCTGCGCTTGGGTTGGTTTGCTGTATCCCAGTCTTTGAGTTTGTTTCTGTTGGGTGCAACATTTGCGTGAACTTGTTTATTGTGCCTGCAGGGGGCGCAGTAACCCCAGCATCGGTGCCACAGAGGCTGCAGTGCCCAGGCTGTGACGATAAGGTGCAGCTGTCACTCACAATTCTGCAGTTTCTTCCTGCGGGATCGTGCCAGTCAGCACATGCGGATCCGGCAGAGACGTGAAGATAATGCGAATCTAAACAGCGGCTGTGATAGTGATGCTGTAGCAATGACATTGTGAGAATAGCTCAGGCTGAAGGAGGAGAGGGGAAAGAGGGAGCGAGGGAGAATGAAGAAGAAAGAAAAGGGAAAAGGGAGAGAGGGATAAGGGAAAGGGGGAGAAGAAAGTAGGACAAGAATGAAGAGGGGGGAAAGAAAGGGAGATAGATAAAGAGGGAAAGCTAAAAGAGTAAAGGGAGATAGAGAAGAAAAAAATGGAAAGGAGGAGAAAGAGGAAGTGGAAAAGGAGAAAATAGAGAGAGAGGGAGTGGAGAAAAGTGGGAAAAGGAGGGAAAAAGTCTAACATGTGCACATACACAAGCAGTATGTGTGTGACATGCTGTCACACACACAGTCAGACACATGCACACACACACACACACACACACACACATTCACACACACACAGTCACACACTCACACACACATATGCGCACACACACAGACACGTCACACACACTGTCTCACACACACACTGTCACACACACGCACACACTCTCACATACACACACACACATGCAAACACATACAGTCACACACTCACTCACACCCACACACACACATGCAAACACATACAGACACACACACACACAGTCTCGCACACACACACACACACACACGCACATACACACAAGTTGGTCTTCCTATCTAAATGGGGACCGTCCATTAATTTCTATGGGAAAAACCCTAATCCCAATCACAACACCCTTAACCTCTACCCATCCCTAACCTTAACCATAAGTAACCAAC
>JAODLC010000085.1:7555030-7577530 GCA_026781145.1 Hippopotamyrus pictus | reverse complement strand
ATATAAATATGTGGGGTTGGTGAGTAAACAAATGCATTCACAAGCATCCACAGCTGTCGTAAGGCTCACCAGGCCGTGAGCTTCACGATCGTCACATGGATGCATTTGTTTACTTGCCATTCGCCCGGGATTGCAGGTCGGCCATGCTCTGTGGCCTGTTTGCGTGTTTGTGTGTGCAAGTATTTGTGTCCTGCGAACCTTGTGGAAACGCCCGGGCGGCCCCCACGCCGATCCGGAGCTCCTAATCCGATTTCCTACTCAGCCTTCACCATATGGAAACTCATTTGGTTGCCGTTTTAATGCTTGTAATCCTCTGGGTAGGTTAGTGGGGGGGGGGGGGGGGGGGGAGGAGGGTGTAAGATGGTGCAGCCCCATTTCATGGCCCCACCCTGAGACGACCGTTGGGTTCCTCCGTGTTCGGACCGTGTGGCGGGCTGCTTTGGCAGAAGAAGATTAGCAACCGCACTTTTCTGTGCTCAGCTGGATTCTGTATGGTCCGCACCAACCAACCAGGCCGGATTTAATGTCAGAGAAATATGACCCAAAGCTTATATTTGGCAAATATACCTAATAACTGCTGATTGAGACTTTGCTATTTAGACAGGTACAGAAATACTAGAAGAATGCTGGGCCTAATAACTTACCACAACAACATTAGTCTCTTTGCCTTAGAAATGCAGGGTTATATATTAATGACAATCTGAACTGAAAATCGGTCATTTCATCATTAGGTCTCCCCATGGCTGCCTGCCTGTCCATCCACCACAGACATGGAGACACCGTTTGCCGCACCCTGGGGCCGGTGGGGATGACCACTCGTCTGGATTTTGTCCAGACAGTCTGGTTTTCCAGCCCTCTGTCCAGATCTCCAGAGTCCAGAGAGCGGCATGTGTGTGGGGGGTGAGATTCACTCTACTGGGGACCAGGAGGCACAGGAGAATTCTACTGCATTTGATTCTGTGCATGGTTGTGATTATGAGAAATAATATCAGATGAGATTAGCTTAGAGTTAGGATTTAGAATGCAAATTACAATACAGGCCAGAGAGCAGAAGATAAATCATAATGAAGGCCGGAGACCAGAACCCAAATCAGAATGAATGCCAGAGATCAGAACATAAATCATAATAAAGACCAGAGACCAGAACCAAAATCAGAATGAAGGCCGGAGACCAGAATCCAAGTCAGAATGAAGGCCAGAGACCAGAACCCAAATCAGAATGCAGGCCAGAGACCAGAACCAAAATCAGAATGCAGGCCAGAGACCAGAACCCAAATCAGAATGCAGGCCAGAGACTAGAACCCAAATCAGAATGAAGGCCAGAAACCAGAACCTAAATCAGATTGCAGGCCGGATACCGGAAGCCCAATCAGAATGCAGGCCAGAGACCAGAAGCCCAATCAGAATGCAGGCCATTGGGCAGGATCCAAGTCAGCCAACAGGCTAAAGGTAATGAAGCTAAAGGTAACCGCAGTGCAGATGTTTCACAGGGGCTGACCCCTAGGCTGGAAGCCGGCCATAAAGTACACTAAGATCTGCTGGGGCAGGTCCACGCTGCTGACATCTCGCTCCACGTTGGGATGCAGCCAGGAGACAGTACCAGCGTTGCGCAGATGAATGGCTTTTACAGCAGCCTTGCGCTATGTTGTGCCGGGCCGGCCAAGCGTCAAATGGCTTTTGACAAGGTGTGAGAATAAGGAACCCGGCTGATAAGGTGGCAAATGATTAAACCGCTCGGCGTTTAAAGGTTCCGGCGCGCTGTTTGAGCAGCCGATAGTCCGGGAACGAATACCACTCCTGTATGTGAGAGGCATCAAGCAGATGGTGTGTGTGTGTGCGTGTGTGTGTGTGTGTGTGTGTGTGTGCGTGCGTGTGTGTGTGTGTGTGTGTGTGTGTGTGTATGTGTGTGTGTGTGGTGTTCAAACTCCGCAAGTGCCCGTTCACCTTTAACTTTTATGGCTCGGGCTGCAATCTGTCGGCTGGGTTTGACGCTAAGATCAAAAACATGACTTTGAAATTTCCGGCGCAATATTGTGAAGTGTGTACACGGCGTTTGACAGGCGTGTTTCTCACAAGCTGAGCTGAGCTGCTCTGAAGCGATCTGAAACAGTATGTGGATTCAGATTTAAATGCTAATATATAGAGTTCTTCCTAGAAATTACCTTAAGATGTGTCAGGGGCGGCTTGCTGTTAAGGTTCTCTAAAAGGTGTGGAGGTGTAACTGGGTTGAAAAGCATGACTTTCCCTTCACACGTGACCTAAGCTTTCAGGTTCCCCTCAGCCCAGCTGCACCGTTCCGGCATGGCTTTCTGACCAAACCAGAACCCGAAAAAAAAAAAATAAAATAAAAATTCACAAACAGGTGGAACTGGAACCTAATCTGTGTTGAGATTTTACGACAAGTGTCTGAGTGCTGATAAGATCGGGCCCCTTTGTACAGCACGTTTATCCACATAGAAAGCGGCTGTCAGGTAAAACGAGAGCCGGGGGCGGGGCGGGTGTGTGGGGGCAGGGGTCTTGTGTAATAATGGTCGGGTTTCCATTTACTGCTCAGTCTTGTGGATTCCTGGAAGCGGCCTCATTCTGAAACCAAACCGGCAACATCCAGGACATCATTTACGGACGGATGAAAGTGGGATCGTTCAGGATGGGGGCGGCCAGCATTCCTCATCGGATGTCCTGGGTGGGGGTTGGGGGGGGAGGGGTTCCATTCAGCCTGATATTCCAGAATACAACCGTGTCACAGATTTCAGCACCGGAATAAATCGATCACTCGCATTTCAAAATCGAATCTCTTCATTTGTCACTTGACACTTGGTAAGAAGCAGGTGAGTGAAAAACTTGTGAGCAAAATTCAACAGCAACGACAAAGTAAAAAAAAAAAATCTGTGAGTAGGAAGTGTCCAAAACAAACAGTAATTCAAAGTATTGTAATAGTAAGTACTGTACAAATTTGAAACATAAATAAACAAATATTGGATAAGGATGGCAGTGAATGGTTCATTGACCAGAGCTCGGCATTCTGATGCAATCCAAAGTTGTGTGAGAAGGGCTGCATCTGTATGTAGGACAGCTCCTCTGTTTGTCCGCTGTCGACGCATTTCCGCTCGAAAACATCATGTTCCTTCATTGTCCTGAAGTCTAGAAGCTTCCTTTAATCTTGACAAAGAACGATGAGAAAATCCAAAGAGGATGCATAAATCACAATGGAAGGAATTAAAGAAACAGTCAGCGACACATTTCCTGCAGGCACGTGAGACCCAAACTCTAAGTGGGTTAAAAAGTGGGTAGATTCTGGCATGCGACATACCCTGGTGTTTTACTCTGCTATCTTGGCAGCCGACGTGTTGCCTCAACAGACTCCAACTTCCCTAAAAAGACACAATAGTAAATATTTTTATCTCCCGAAGATCATTTTAGCTGGACCCTTTCAGTGATTTATCTGGTAGCTGTGACCATGTTTAGCAAAAATATACAAACGTGTCCCAAAAACTTCCGACCAGGATGTTGCATCTGATTTTTTTTTTTTCTTAATTTAGAGTAGAGTAATGTATCGGTTTGGAGTTTGTTCTTAGCAAAACAAAGATGATGTCTCCTGAACAAAGGGCAATAAATAATACCTATAATAATCGCATGGGTTTGGACTCTGCAGGCGCCTGTCCTCCCCGTGACCCACATGTGCCGGGGGGGCAGTATCAGAGATTACCCTGCAGGCTCTCTTCAGGAGGACCCCACAGTTCGGATCCGGCCAGGCAGACCTCCGCACCGTCGCAAACGACGAACCCAGATGCTGGGCTTACCGCCGGCCTGTTGCCGCTGTTGCTAGGTAACCGTCGGCTTAAAGAGGCGGCTGCTGCTCTTACCGCATGGCCCCGCCTCTCTCCCGATTACAAGTAGAGCGGAGAAGGAGAGCAGATTAAAAACCTACCTGCTGAACCAAATGGCCTGCGTGTCGGAAACCAAATACGCACTCTGCCTTCGGTTTCAGTCATGTGCGAACCTCGTTACCATTGATAGTTAGTGACAGTTTTAGCTGGCCTTGTCCAAATACAGGAAATAGCAACCCAATAAATTAAGACCCGTGTTTTTGGTGTTACGATCTCTGGATAAGGGACCTACCCGCATTTACAGTGTCGCCTGTGGGGCTAAAACCTAATCGGAGTGGGGAGCGTTTGCATCATCTTCCATTGCCGAAGACATAAGTACAGAGGACAGTAAAAATCCCTGGATGTTCTTCTTGCCCCTCCCCAGATATCAAGGATATACTGGATGCATCATCGCCTAACAAGACCAGTCCCGTGATTCACTGCGCCCCAAGTTTGTTCATGGAAGGCAAGTTAGCAAGACCAGTCTTGCCAAGACCACAAGTACGGTCTTTACGTTCTTGCTATTGAGATTCAGCCTTTTTCTCCCCATTTGCTGCTAACAGGTTGGGTCTCCTACTCTTGAGGGCTTCTCAACCTCCCAGCCACCACAGGATACAGTTTTTATGTAGAGCCCTTGCCGAAGTAGGAGGAAGCATATCGCCTTTCAAAATCAAAAGCTCCTAGATTAATGAGGCTATGAGATAAATCACTCATTGGATTGATAATAGAACTTTAACATGAATTCCCGAAGATTACAGATATAAATCAAAGAACAAAGGACTTGTACTGTCAAGCAGTCAAAGGATTGCAACCGCTGATCCTAAAAATACCATTAAAATATTAGGAAACACAGTAATAGTGGCGGAACACTGACTTCCCTCGATAAGAATCTGCTTTGCACCTGTCTGTTTGTTTTCGTAGCCCTGAGAAAGAAAGTGGGCCGGTCTAGTCCTGTTCCAGTGCGGAGTGGAAAACAGATCCTCTGGCACTTACAGGAGTTGCAGGTTCTCTGAAGATCGACAGCCAAAGGGCATCAGGCTCGCTGAATTTCTACAAAAAAAAGCATGAATTTAATTGTCTGCTAAATACTCTACAACGGGCCTTTATGATGACCACTGCCTGACAGTAGGGGGGGGGGGGCTCCACCTCCACCCTCTCTCTTTTGTTAGTCTGTCCCCCCACTTTTCTTCGGACTAAACTATCATCCTATCTTCTTGATATTTGCCTGCTTCCTCCGAAAGCCCCTCGCTCACCTGTGAGTTGGTGCATTCCAGGATTAACCGAAACAAAATGTATTCGCATTTAACTAAAAGTTAATGTGGCGTAGCTATGATCCAGCATTTCAGACCTGTCAGAGGCAGAGAAATGAGCCATATTCTGTTTCTTTGCTGATCCCTGGTCAGCGGTAGGCACAGCGCTTCAGAGAACGTGCAGTGGGGGCCATATACGATCAAAACAAAGGATTGGCAGTGATTATATAACCCTGGTTTTACGGGGCGCCGTGCTAATCTCACACGCCACGCTGTTTACAATCCACTACAGACACAACAGCTGCCATCTGAGCCCTGTACTGATCCTCATTCGGACTGGATAAGTCATGGTTAAGCTCCACTTTTATTCTGTATTTTTTGCTTTTGGTCTACATAATGTTGGTCTGTTTATTTTTGGTTTCCAGGCAGTCCTTCTCATAGCAACCAGCAGTGTCTAATCTTCCTAAGACAGGTCCTCTAGTACAGACTTGACTATATGTCTAGATGCCAGACGGCCCTCCACCCAGATTCTCATGGAAGTGAAGAGAAAACAGATCTGACCTAATAAAGGCTTCTCTGAGTCTTAAACCATGAACAGCCTTTTATACTCCGGGGGGGGGATCTGACTTCCACCTCCCGTCAAAGGAGAGCGATCAAACGGCCTCCTGTGTAAGCAGCAGGTGGCCGCAGCCTTTCCACTCATCTTGTGGCCTGTGTGGGGAGACGCCGTGGAGAAGAGTGCCGTCCTGGCTATGCCGGGTAGGCAGCGTATCCAGTAAAATCGTGAATTTTTCCCCCTGTCGGCAATATTTGCTGAGGGAGAACCACACCCCCCAGAGCTGATTTTTAGCTACGGGCCCACTTTTATTAGAGGTCAGCTGGTCCCTGGAGTATTTGGAGGTTAAGTATTTTGCTCAAGGGCCCAGTGGTGAAATCACTATGCTGACCCAAGGATTTGAACCAGCAACCTTCAGATCACAGGCACAGTATGCTAACCTGCAGAGCCACACATCATGCCCCTTCTGGCACTAGTGGGAGATCCCACCCCACTCCTGGGTGTACTTGGATTCTTGGGTTTGGGATTGAAACATCTTGTCTTGGTGGGGGGGGGTTGCACTGCTTTCTGCAGGAGCGGCATTGTGTCTAGCGGGCCGGTAGACTGTCGAAATGTTAGCAGCATCTACAGTTTAACCTCGATGAAGGACAGAAAACACATTGTAGCTCACCATTAGGGTGTTCCAGTGTGTCCCACACAATCAGCTCCTGATTGGGAAAAAGCTCTTTGTAGCTTCAGTGTGAAGCCTTTAAGCTTCTGGGTGCTTCTTGTGATGGATGCATGTTTCTGACGCCAGTGATACTGACTTTGTCTCGGTGTCTGTAAGGATCACCCTGGTTATCATGGGCCAGATGGGGATTCCCTGGGGATTCCGGGGAAGAAGAGAATTTTGGGAATTAGAGCCTTTCCTCATCAAGGGATATTATTTTTGGGTGCTGATAGGAGCGGTGTTTGAGAACTTTCCTTGTGAATGTGATTTATAGGCTCGTTTATATTAGCAGCTTGCACTACACAATCTGTTTTGATAAGCATTTTAAGGTTGGAACCCACTAAGCGTAACATATTAAAGCGTGGAGTATATCTGATATCTCTTTAAAAACAAGCCCGGGTGAATCACCTGTCAGGTGAAATATCACGAGAGAGGAACGGAGACAGGGGGGCTGGTCCCTCATTGTTCCACAGTCCAGTGGCGCTGGGTGGGAGTGACAGATGGGCCGGGTGTCCAGCCTGAAACTCACACGGGCCATCTTGGGGGGTGAAGCGGGGTGTGTCAGGGATCTGGTGTTGACCCAGTCTTGGGTTTCTGGGAAGGTGAACCAGAGGGGCTATACTTCAGAGCTGACAGCTGGTTGAACGTGTGGAGGCCAGGGGCAGATGCCACGGGCCTCAGGAGCCGTCTCGCCCCAGTTGTGTCACGCCCCCTGATTTTCCACATCTTGGGGTGAGGTTTCAGGGTTCTCAGTACTGTATGTGCATGTCCTTAGTCATTACAATGTCGCTGTGGCTACCTTCAAGCATCTAGAGTAGGTGTTGGCCAACCAATCACTTGTCTTGGTCCTACCTCCTCTAGCTGTTTGGACTCACCTCCGGTACAATCTGATTGGTTACCTCTTTGAACCAGTCATTTTTCATTCTGCCATCAGAACATTTTTGTGTAGATGAATCTCCCATAAGATAAATAATGAGCCCTGTTTTCCCCCAAATTGGTGGAATCTTGTCCTGTTCCTTTGGTACAAAGGTAGCATCGTAAGGTAAAGTAATCGTCCTGGGCAGTTTGGGAGAAGCAGCATCTCTCTGGTGTTTGGAAGATGGCCCAGTCCAGACAGACTTACTGAATAAGCATTCAGCTAATGAAGAAAGGGAATGATATAAATTACTGATCGATTTTGTAGACGATGCAGATTCATATGAGGCTAGCGCTCAGAAATGTAATGGGATTCAGTCGTCTGCTGCCAGTCAGAGTCGCATGCGTTGGGTCGGGATGGCGATGGCCTGATTGTGCCAGTGATGGTGCCTCAGCCTGTTCAGTGACTCTGCATTCAGTACAAGGTCACGCCCCCAAACACATAGACACACCCCTATTAAAGGACCACACCTCTATTAAAAGATCACGCCCCCAACACAGAGACACACACCAATTAAAGGACCATATTCCATTAAAAGATCACGCCCCCAACACAGAGACACGCACCAATTAAAGGACCAAACGCCATTAAAAGGTCACGCCCCCAAACACATAGACACGCCCCTATTAAAGGACCACACCCCTATTTCAAGATCACGCCCCCAACACTGAGACACGCACCAATTAAAGGACCATACTCCATTAAAAGGTCACGCCCTCAAATACAGAGACACGCACCAAAGGACCATACTCCATTAAAAGGTCACACCCCCAAATACAGAGACATGTCCCTATTGAAGGACCACACCCCCATTACAAGGTCACGTCCCCAAACACATAGACACGCCCCTATTAAAGAAGCACACCCCCATTTCAGGGACACACCCCAACACAGAGAATTTACTTGTTTGCATGGGGTTTCTTCTAGGTACCCCCCACCCCAGTCCAAAAACATGCTGAGGTTAATCGGAGTTACCAATGTGCGAGTGAATGGTGTGCCCTGCCCCATCCCAGTGCGCCCCATCCTGAATTGTTCCTTGCCTTCTGCCTGTACCCCCCTGGTTAGGCCCCGGACCCCCTGCAACCTTAAATAAGACTACGGAAAATAGATGGATGGATGATGATGCATTTCCTGACATAGGTAGAAATAAACACCAATGCAGCATGTAAGAGTGAATGGAAGATTGTAGTTCTGAAGTGTGACTTTTGTTGTGACTGTCTATGGACCGGCTCTTACTGTACCATCCCCCGTGAGCAGTCTGGCCCTGTCTGCAGCTTCAGCACTGTGTGCCGTCACATCTGGCCGACTGGTAAACCAAGCCGTCAGCTGATGTTCAGCCACCTCGATGCATAACCAGATCCTAGGAAGGGACTGCCCAGGCCATAAGAGCAATGGAACAGCTGTAGGGGTCGGAGCAGACCCCTGGTTAAACGCCCGAGCGGCGCTGGTCCGACAGGATGGCTACGCACAGGGTCACAACCGGTGCCAGCACACCGTGTCGCAACACGATACTAAGTCCTGCCCAAAACGCCATCACTCTGGCCAGACAAACATGCAAGGAGAATCTCCCAGTGCCCCAGTTGTGGGGGAGTGAGGCAGTGCGGGTGGGGGGAGTTTGGAGGTTGAGTTACTGTGTGGTGCCTGTCTGAGGGGGTGGGAAGCGAGCAGCTGGCTTAATGTTTCCGGCACATTCCCACTTTCTTTATATGAGGTATGGGGTCTGTCACGGTCATAGATCTACAAGAATCCAGGTAGTCAAGCAGCAACTTAGTTCACAGAAATGAAACCCTCCAGATGCAGTACAGAGTTAGTGATGTAGTCAAGACCGCCTAAACCGAGACCAAGCCATTATCAAGACCAAGGCAGGGTTTCCAGCTTCGGTCAGATGGCTGGCATGAAATTTTCAATTCGGGACAAGTCAGCCCATGCATTTACATGCATGTAACACTTTAATTACCTTGGAAATAGTCTGTAACATTGGCAAACTACCCCAACGCATCCGATGTAGTTAATTTTAGGTTTATAATGGAATAATATAGATTTGCCGTAAGATTTCTTGTGCGAGCATGAGAGAGAGTCTGAAAGCATGAGTGTCATGTCGTTTGTGTGAGAGTTGGCAACCCTGGGTGAGACCAATACAGGACCAAGACCAAGGTAGGGTGAGACCGAGACAAGACCAAGACTAAGGCAGGACCAGATCAAGTCAAGATCAGAAACAGACTAATGTTTGAGTCCATGTAACACAACATACTATAAAATGTGGAGCAAAGGTACCATCTTGGGGGTAGGCAGTATGGCCTAAAGTTTGTGTCACAGTATATTTGAACTATGGATGTTTTTTTCTTATAATTTCAATATGAATGCTTCTGGACAGGTAACGCATAGGTATGGTTATTGCATGACGCAAGGGAACGTCCAAATGATAAACTCTGGGTACTGAACACTTAGTGAAAGAAGATGGGGTCCGGACAGCAGATGATGTTCCCGAATTTTTATATATTCCGCTACCTTATGTGATGTTTCAGGCCTAAGCCCTTCATCAGACATTCTCTCTTGGGCCTGAAACGTCACATAAGGTAGCAAAGTATTCAAAAATCAAGAGCCTCCTCTGCTGTGTGGCCTGCACCCTTCTTCACCGTTGGTTTGGTCTCAACATTGGTGGCCACATTCCCACAAAAGCACCCAACTTATTTATTCAACATTCTTTCACATTTTTTAACATCATATAACAGCATTGCGAGCAAATTTTTGTGCAGGCTTCAGGGTTTTTGGGTAATCCTTGTCATCTGCTAGGAACCGTAATTAAGTGCATAATGTATCAAAGTGCCAGTGGGAAGATTTTTTGTTAATTGAGAAACAAAGTGAACCACTATATTTTGTTACAGTATTAATGTGTGAAATTTGTTAAGCTAATCCAGGGAATAGATCAAAGAACAGTCATGAAAACATAAATATTGAGGCATTTGAATGAGTGGTCTTAGCTGGTCTTGAAATAAAACCTCGAGTCCTCTATGTCAGAGACATAGACAAGACCAAGTCAAAATAAAGTTGATACCAAGACAAGACCAAGACCACAAGAAATTGGTCTTAAGATCAAGACCGAGTATTACAACACTAGGTTGAATGGACATCTCAATTAAACCATGGTTTTCACATGACAGGTGACGTCTAAGTGACATCTGAGAATGTGATGGCTGTTAAGTGATGGTCCTGAGAGCCGGAGTACTCCAGGAACATCGGCTTATTTCTGGCTACATTTGGGATGATGCAGCCATACTCACTCTCTTTTAATCTCAGTTACGGTATGTAGAGCTTTGTCATGCTTATAACTGCCAAACGCGAATTGGTGCCAAGAAAGGGAGACACATCCATATATGGCCCATCCTTCCTTCCTTCCTTGGCTTTAATCCCTCCTTCACTCCCTCCTCCTCTCCCTCTTTTCCAACGTCGCGGCAGCTGCGTTTTGAACGGCGCTGTTTGTTCAGGAACATCAGCCGCCAGAGGTGTGCTGAGCGATCGCAGGAAGTCGCTCGTAGATTTCCCCCGCGATAAGGACCGCCGGCCACAAGAGAGGACTTCCGCTGTTCGCGCCGTGACCCCTGACCCCTGTCCCCTGCCTGGGGGACAAGCTCTCGGCATTACTGCGGCCGGCTATCAACTTTAGTGAGACTTTGGCATGCTTCGGGTCCAGGTTGAACCTCTGCACGGCTGCTTCTCCGATTCTCCAGGAACACAAGGGAGTGACGAGGTAGCGCAGAATTACTTCCGATGGTTTACAGAATGGCTCAGGCTCGCCATTCTCTCATGTTACAAACGGTAGACCAGCAGAGTTTACATGGTCCAGGTTAACGAGGACAAAAAGAGATTAACTACTTTTTACTTGCGATAATCAGCTATTCTTATCTCATCCTGTTTACATGAGTGTGAAGCTTGCCGCTTGCTTTTATTGGTTCTGTATATTTTATCTCATGACCTTTACTTACCTTTCAAAGGACGATATCTAAGTGCCACGACCACTAGCAGTGGTGGCCCCGCCCACCCCTCTGGCACCGGGAATTTTCCGCATCTTCATTTTGCCTCCCGGGCCCACTCTCCATTCCCATCCATTGGTGTCCCCCCAATATCGACCTGGGGTGGCGTTCGGCCATTTTATTGTCATCCTGCCGCAATTTTTTAAGCTGAGATGCCTCTTGCGAACAGACTCGTGCAATGTTTCGAAAGTGGGAAATGCCAGCTTTCTGTTTGGGGAGGGTCTGATACGATACACACAGTGCAAACCTGAAACACGTGCCCATTAAATTGAGATTAGCTGCCATTCATTGATTTTAAAGATTGAATTTAGTTTCTGTAAACACAAGAGCCGTCGATAAATGGATCCCTCTGTGATGGATGGCGGTAATCTATGAAATGTGGATGTCAGGTGCAACATGAGCAAATTCTGATATTTACCAGTTGCAGCACTGGGCTTGCTCTTCTAATCACAATAAACTTTGGGAGGTAAAAGGCGATCCTCCCTCTGGCAAACAAAAGCCAATTCGGTTCCTCAACAGGGACAGAAAATATTAACCAACAACATAAAGACCCAATGGAACTCCTTAGATGAAAGCAAAGAGAGTCATCCACCCTGGCCTCCTTGCCCTGTTGCTTTGCAAACCATGACCTTCGACCCAGCCAGGATAGCCCCTGAAGGTTGCCATGGTGTCCACAAGCTACCCTCATCTCCAGCTAATAGCTCCTGAAACATCCATCATCAAAGTCACCTGTTTACACAGCAAACGTGTGCCAGGGCTGAGAACTCTCACCTGAGCATGTTAAAAGCACGTTGAGGTAATCAGGCACTGTAATGAGTCTACAGGACACCAGGGGCGCTGGAGGAACAGGAATCCATGAATTCTGCTTCAGAAACGGGAACCAAGCCGGGATAGTCGACCAGTTACATCGTTCGTATCTGAAACATCTCTCTCTGCATATAGACTGAAAGCTGGCCCCCGGCTCCGCTTCGGTAAATGAAATCACAGGCTAAGGTACCTTTCATCCTGAGAGCTCTGCCAAACTGGTGGTGGTGGAGGGGGTTCCAGTGTTGTGATGTCACCACTTGGCCACACTGCAGGAGTTTCCGCTCACTGGAAGCCCAGCTGATGGACAGCTCGTTCCCAGCTGCGGCCAAGAGAAAACATTCACAAAGCTGCTGTTTTTGGATATATTATTACTCAGCTACAGCCCCCCCCTCCCCGATGCCTCACGGGGCCTGCCTAGGGCCTTAGGTCGTGTGCCCCATTCCCCCCCCAATCCCACATCTGAAGCTTCTGCACTTAATTGTTTGCAGGATCGCAAACTCGAGCTGAAGGGGAACACACATCCACAGCAGACGTAATGCAAACGGGCCGCGCGCGTTTGTGTTTACAGTCAGACGGACTTTTCCAGAAACGGCTCAGGCCACTGTGTACTTACACAAACAAGGCCCGAGGCAAAAAGCCAGGACCACTTCAAGCAACACTTTTGCTGTGGTTCCCATGTAAATATACTCTGTAACGTGTTTGGACCTTCGGACCCCACCCCGGCAAAAGGAGGCTGTCTGATGGAACGAGTGTGTGACCGCCACCGGATGGAAATGCTAAGCTAAGCTAAGCTAAGCTAAGCTAATCTCCCCTCAACTCCAAAGCTGTAAAGTTTATTCATGTTTTATATAGACTCATATGAACTGCGGTCACAAAGCGCACTTAAGAAAATGCAATTAGCAATGACTTCAGCGCTTTGGAAGGAACAGAGGCTCCTTTGGGAAATAAATGACATGATTAGCATGGCTGATCAATATGGCCGTGAAAATCACCCTATAGCGCAGATTGGCCTGCGGGGAAAAGGCCGTATCGACGGGAGTCTGCCGCATTAAAGATATCACTGGATCGGCGCTTTCCAATCAAGCACTCAACAGACACCCTTTGGGTCCTGAATCTCGCTTTCTTTGGGGGTTACGAAACACGGGCAGACATTCTGGACAGTGCTGGGTGAATCTGACTGTATGTTACCTTCATTATTTACAAATTGTAACACGTTTTAACTGTAAACTTTGTAATAACTGAGAATAACGTCTGCTACTAATATTATACTTATGACAATGCCACTGGAATCCGGGCCAGGGTGACCCCAGCCTTTTGTCCTGTACCACATGGGACAAGCTCCAAGCCCCCGTGACCCTGACCAGCATAAGCAGCTAGAAGATGGATGGTTGTTGTCTTAAGCTTAAACACGCCTTTAAGCACGCAGACTGTTTCTGATGAGCAGATGTCACTGCCATTATGAATCCACGCTGGTCTTGTCTACCTCTGATTCGGTTTTCTCTCTGTATACCGAATGCATCTCGATTCATTATTTTTGATTCCAACATTTCAGCAAATCCTCTTTAAGATCTTGCCTGTAAACCCAAGCTCAGTCTTTCTTCTCGCAAACGCAGACGCAGGCTGGGCACGTCACGCTGGAACAGGCACGCTCCAAGTCAGCTGTGGGTCCTTCTGCTGCCACCTCATTAAAGCAGGCAGGAAGAAAGTGGGCCAGTCCAGCTCCGAGGGAATGTTAATAAAACACAGGAGGGCATTGTGGGAAAGCCCGAGCCGCGGCTGCGTTCCAGAGCGTCGTGTGACACGGTTTGGGTGGCAGTTTGAGATTTGCTAGATTTATAACAGCTCCTGCAGGACTAGAAGTGTATGCAGCTACTGAGGGAATCCAGATTAAAATCCCTTGTCTCCATTTTGGCTGCTTGGATGCTCTTTAATAAAATTGGGTGCATAGAAAATCAATTGGGTAAAACAATACTTTCCGATTTTACTATAATTACAATCGACCCATGTTCTGCGCCTCCCGTATTTGGCTGCTTGTAAGGGAAATGCATTGATGGGGCTATCTCCAGTGGCGTGCCGTTTCGGCGCTGGAGTTTCCCTGGGGACGGTCTGACGGTCTGGGAAGCTTTAGGAGATCCCAGATCTGCTGATCAACATTAACGTGGATGCATGGGATCGCTAGAAAGTCAGGACTGACCCTGTGATTCTGCTTTTGTGTAATCATCGAAATATCATCATAGCAAAATGCTAACAGAATCCATCTCTGGAGCACTGTGGGATCGAAGAGGAATGTGAGAGAGGGAAAGAGGGAGATTACTGTGGCTGGGGGCTGGGTGGAAGCGGCAGGGGGATGTGGCGGGGGGGGGTCCGCTCTTCCTGTGTGTTCCTTTCCACCTCAGTACTCCTAAATTTGGCAGACGTTACATCTCTGTTACCAAGACACCCCGGGAAGTAGAAAACATTTCCAGACGGCCATAATTTCCAAGACGGATGGATTTCGGGCGACGTTACAGCGGACTGCAGATCAAAGGTAGTGTCCGGATCTGTCCGGTTGGGGCGGGGCCCCAGATGAGAACACACCCCCTCGCGATTTATATGGCCTCTGCAACTTGACAGACATTAAATGGGGGGGAGGCTTTATGTGGGTCTCCATGCCTTCCTGTGCGATAAAATCTGCAAGAGGAATCCACCCCGAGCAACGTCTGTGACATCATAGCAGTATCCCTAGTTTGGGGGTGACCTGCTGGCGAGTTTCGGACCAACCCGGCACATCCTCCCCCGCATGGTGGCCCAGCGGGCCAAATCGACCCCCGAGTCGGGGGGCGGAGTCAAGCAGAAAGAACGAACTCAGAGCCGCCGCCTCAGGCATCGAGAAACACAACCAGGGACGTAATGACGGTAATTCTCGGCGAACAGTCAGAAATCATTAACGGCGGGCTTGTTTTTGGCCGCCGTGGAAGTTGAGGCCCCGCCCATCCAAACTGGAGGTCCTGAATCACGCCTGTGTGAGTCCTCAGGCCCGGCTGTGAACCGTACGCATGGCCCCCATAAGAGAGCAGCAGGCTGAGGTCCCTTCCTGCGAACATGACCGTCATGTGACCTTCCCCATCTCAGCGCCTCTGTTTATTAACGCATGCTGCCGTTAAGTGGCTCTCACCTTCGTTGATTCATTATATCAGACCCACCTCATGGTTAAGGACTAATGATCCAGCCAGTTGCACATGGGACATATTGACTTCATATCTGTAATAAGTCTTATCTCTCAGTCCCACTCAGAGTGAAGTCCTTCTGGAACGTTCTCTCTAGTTACCGGGCTGTTAAATCTCCCATAAAGCAATCGTCACACCACACCTGCTATTTAACACTGAATCGGTGTTGCCTCTTCTCTCAGTGGGTTTCGGATGGGTGTGGCCCGTTTCTGTCCATGCCTAGGTATCTTTCTGTGATCGGGTCATCCTTGGCCTTTGGAGGTCAGTAGTGGTCTGACGATGAAGATCACAAATCCTTAAAAAGCTCGCAAGACCTGCTGAAGCTGCTCGATCTCGCAGCTGGTCATCGATTCTCTATAAATGATTATTTCCGCCCCTAATGTTTAAAAGATGCAGGAGGAATCAATGCACAGTGCTGCCCACCAGGGAAGGCACGTCTGCTCCCGCGAGTCTGATCACAGAAGGACAAATTAAACGGGAATTAGGATCCTTGTCTCACACCGTCAATAAGTTGAGGAGCCCCTCAGTCTGCGTGGCAGCAGCTGGAAGCACCCCCCCCCCTCCCCCATCTGGAGGGTGGGGCCACAAGCTGTCGATGTGACACCTGTGACCCAGGGCGGTGTCATGCTCAACGGTGGTGGGGGTACAGATACACCAAGGACGATTGAAAAATGACAGCATGACAAACATGCCCCCTACCCCACATCCTATCACTAATATGCACCGCTTACCAGTCCATTAATAATTCCCAGAGATGAGCTGGTACTGGTCTAAACCCCAACCCTCCTGTTCCCATGGGGGGTGTGTGTCACGCTATATATCACTTTCTTAATCTTTCTGTTACTCGTCTGAGATTAAATCGTCTCGTCCCAGACAGGACCGCTGACCCGCACTGCCGGGGCGCTCAATTATCCCAATCGTCGGTGCTTGTGAGCGCGGACGTGTGATTGATTACCTGCGCGGTAATTCCGCGGAAAAGGGCGGCATAACCAGCATCCTGACATCCTGCTGTCATACGCAGAAGCATCCCTGGTGTTTCGATGTCATTATCGCGCTCGGTCAGAGCGGATTTAAGCCAAATCATATGTGGACGGTGACGTCACGCTCCTGAGTACCAGGTGCGTTTTTATGGTTTCAGTAGATCATTTCATGCGGCTCGGTTTTCTGTCTGCCCGTATTGTCCCGGAAGATGGATGTATGACGTCCTCTAAGTGTCACAGTGTGACAGCTGGACACCTTCTTTATGCTGTGGATTTATGTCACTTTTCCATTTACAGCAGAGTGGACGCTGTGCCCTTCTGTAATTTTTTTTATGTTTAAGAACATTAACCGAATAAGCCATCTGGTTGGGCTTCCTTATGTCCAGCTATCAGGAGCCAAGCCAAAAGATAAATGCTGTAGTCCTTACAGCCGCACCCACACTAACGTTACCGTCTGTATGTGTGTCTCAAAGTCACTATGCGCCGATTGCACCAACACCAATAACTGATGTATAAATTCCATTTTTGCTGAGCTGTTATGAAGTGTCTTGGGAAATCTATAAGATACAGTCCCCAAATCTAAGTTTTCCAATGCTCGATCACTTGGGCTGCTTGTGTGACACACAAAGCACTCTGGGTATTTACTGGGGAGGGGGGAGTTCGCATGACTGAGTCACTCTCGTTCAACACTCCTGCTTTCTTCAGCCCCTTTGATTTCGCCGATTCGGGGAGTTTTATTGCGGCGATTCGAGTTAATAACTTGCCAGGAGTTGCACGGCGAGGCCCCTCGAACTGGCCACCGTCACGCCCTTCATCGCTGTGTCACGCAGCGACACGCTTAAATGCCATTCGGTTTCAGGTTCCCACGTGATGCCAACGTGAGATGAATGCGATGGGACCCACCCTGGCTTCCAGAACCTTCCAGAACACTGACCTTTTAATGCACTATATCTGCAAACCTTTTAAAGTGTAACCACCAGAGCACATTATAGGTGATAACTTTATTTGAGGTCTCGTTTCTGTGGTTCCGGCTGGCTGGGACGTAACCGGTCTGGTGGTCGCTGAGCCAAGCCACTGCACAAGCAGCCATTAGCTAGCTGTCACTCAGATCTGCTAATTGACTATGCAGCTTTAATGAGAATTGATGACAGCCCTCGCAGAAATCCATCACCTCTCGGCGACTCTGCTTAGTGGGGGGTCGAGACTAGGGGGGGTCAGGACCTGTCATCATGGCTCTTGACACGAGTGGCCCTTCCTGTCCAGCGCTCCTCCGACCCTGGGGGGCCCACCCCCGCTGTCTCTGATTTCCCGTTGTCCTCCCTGACGAGCGAACCGTAGGCAGACTCCTTGGGTCGTGTTACCGTGTCCCACCATGTGATCAAAGCAGCCGCGTCGGGGAGTGAGCTTTGTGGCGCTGAGGAGTGAGCCGGCCTTAACCCTCCACTCCTTGTGCCCCCGGATTGCATTGAACTTTACTTGTAGAGCTTCAGATTTAAGGCCCCGAAGTTGACCCGGGACACTACGAGTGCTCTGAATCCACTTTGCACATGGTCTTCGTTTTAGTGTCGGGGTCAACGCCTTCGCCCTCCCAGAAGCTCTATCAACACAGAATGCATGAGGGAGCATCAGAGACCAGAACATGCTGCAAATTTCTCAGGAGACAAGACGGCTTTAGACCCAAGTCGGGTCATATAATCTACTGACATTCAGAAGTTTTGACTCATATCCAGGGTCAGAGTTCAGCCAGATGTGTCCGTCTCATGTACACTGGAAGATTCCCTGCCGCAATACTTACTCTGACATCTAAAAGTGATTAAGCTAAATAAACCTGTAAATGTCACATGATTTTAAACTCGTCAATGTCCATGCCAATGCTAATTAACAAGTTTGCTGGTTTTTAAACTGCATGTGGAGTTAAATGATTGGAAAAAATATATGTGTCATGATAGAAAATGAACAGGGAATCTTTCAGCAAAATATTATTTCTGTCCTCATATGGTTTGGACAGACATGAGAAGAACTATTTATAGGGGGGGGGGGGGGCAGTCCCACCTTGTGTGTTGAATTGTATAGGGGATGGGTGCTGTGTGCTCATTGGTGCCGGACAAAATAAACCACAGGCATCTTTGCCTTTTCCGCCATGCCATAGCGTCACAAATGCACATATATCACAGTGTCTGCACAAACACTAACGATGGCTTAATGAGATACTAATCCCTGTGCAATTAGCGGCTGACAAGCTGCCGTCAACGTTTTACTCAGCTAAAATGAACTAATTGCTTATTTGATAGAGTTTGCAAATTTACACGGACGGCCATCGCTGACAAATCGATGAGCACGTCATATTTATTTAAGCCAAATGGTTTATGGTAAATGTTTAAATATTAGCTCTCTCTGAACACATAATTTTACCCCAATACATAAATCATGACCGAGTATTAAGGGACGGCAGCTTTCTCAGAGGACTAGGTAAGGCCGTGCGCCTCCGAGATGACGACTTACACAAAATAAAGAATCAGCAGTTCAAACACAATGTACCAGAGTCTTTCTGAAAAAAGCCAGGGATTATAAACTCAGGGCAGTAGACAAGAAGTGCATCACTGTGCTAGTTCCTACTAATTGCTCCTTTACATGCAATTACTATATAGTGGTGCTTGGACTCAGCGTTCAGGTGGTGTTAGAGCTATCTCCGCGTTTCCCTTTGCTGAGACGGCGTGAAAACCCAAGAGCTCGGCGTAAAAACGAGGCATCTGTGCCCCGTAAGGAGGCAGATGGAAGGAATAGCAGTAAATACTTCAGTAGCTGCTTTTCCATCTTGCCTGCACACGACGTCCCGATCCCAACAGCTGGAATGCCACAGCCGGCATGCAGGAATTTTTACAAGCAGGGATTTCTTTAAAAAAAAAAAGCTGTGGTAATTAATATCAAGGGACAGGCGGTATGGCGGAGATTAGAGCCCGGGTCAGGTGACACATGACCCTGTAGCATGGCGGAAGGGCACAGGTGACTGTCTTTAAACCTTAGAATGTGAGTGCCCCAGGAGGTATGAGAAGGAATATGTTGATTGATTTCCGTTTGGGGTGGTTGGCCGGGTTGGGTCCCGGGTTCGATGCTGGAGGTCCTGCGATGGCCTGTAGGACCCACACTTAAGGGTGTAGGAGAACAAGAGCCTTTGGGTTACAGCTTCCCAACCTGGCCATCAAAAGACTGTAAAACTAAAGGCTCATCTCTGTGAATCCCTTGGGGGGACAGAATTGCCCCCCCCCCCCCCCATGACTCCATCTGCTGGCAGCATCTGCTGATCGATGTGCCTGATTTCAGTATGGGGAGGGGGGGTGTCTGGCCCATCCGTGGGTCCTTAGGGTTTACTGTCTCAACAGGCTGAGAGTGAACAAAATCCAAACCTTGTTTCCTGCGAAAAGCAGCCCCCCGCCCTCCCATTCGTGGAAAATGGGTGTCGGCCTGGTAGGGGGAGCGATCCGTGAATTCACAGTCCTGGGGGTCCCACAGTCAAGACTGATGCGTTTGATCTCCATAAGACCCGCTCCTCCAATAAATTAGCTAGCAATACAGGCTATTTACTTTGGTTTGGGGCTATTGGAGCAGGACTCATTAAATGGCTGTATCCTAGGATTTATGGGAAAGCAGTGAGCTCTGCCTTCATTAGGGGCGGCGGGGACCTTTGTGCCAAATAACGGGAGCCCTAACAGGGGCCCCATCCCGTGTTGACTCAGAAGAAAAGCTTCTATAAACACGTGTTAGACGGACACATTTCCTCTTTTACGCGTGAACCGCCATTAACGTTAAATGGCTCCTTTTAAAAAATAATGGCAATGTCAGTGTCCCATCGAAGGGCAATTATTAGGAACAGCCACCCTGACGCGGTCCCTCAGCTCTGATTGGCGGCTGGGAAGTCTCCAGAAAAGGCCCCCAGTGTGTCCAGGGTCCAGACCGACACCAACGCTCTGAAAACATTTTGCTTGCAATATCAAATAGCTCCCAAATGTGGACGTTCGCTCAGTTTGGTGCCAGGCTTCCGGGACTGAAACTCAAAATGACCAATGAACTGCCAATCGAAATGG
This sequence comes from Hippopotamyrus pictus, assembly GCA_026781145.1. Taxonomy (NCBI): domain Eukaryota; kingdom Metazoa; phylum Chordata; class Actinopteri; order Osteoglossiformes; family Mormyridae; genus Hippopotamyrus; species Hippopotamyrus pictus. The sequence goes on along the minus strand of JAODLC010000085.1, from coordinate 7,557,127 downwards.
GCGGCGAGGTGACGCAGAGGTTACACTGTTGCCTCAGATCTCGAGGAGCAGCGTTCAAGTCTCCATCATGACTCCAAGTATGTGGAGTTTGTATGTTCTCCCTGGGTTCTCCAGCGCCACCCCAATCCAAAAACAGGCTGAGTTGACTTGGAGTTACCAAATTGCTTGTAGGTGTGAATGGTGTGTGTGTGTGTGCCCTGTAATGGGTTGGCACCCCATTGTAGGGTATTCCCTGTATTGTACCCATAGCTTCTAGGATAGGTTCAGGACCCCCGGCCCTGTATAGGACAAGTGGGTATGGAAGGCAGATGATTAAATTAAGATCAATAAGTCACATTAGCCATTCTGCTAACACCAGGTCTACCCAACTGGATGTTCTAAGGGATATGAAATTTGTGTTTGACCCAATTCTATTAGGCCCATTTGGAAAGTGACTTTTGTGCTGGCTCACTGGCACAGCTTCATATCTGTCCCACAAGACATTTGCTCTGTCCTTTTTTAGGTAGCTGTGGTGCCTCCCTGGTTACCAAAGAATTGTGAAAAATCCAACTCTTCGCATCTAGATCGGTAATCAGTGCAAAAGTCGACGTCCAAAGGATTTGGAACTGAAAGAGCATATCGAGCCAATCATCACTTATCTCAGTGAACGCAAATCACCAAAGATGCACTGAACATTTTAGAAGTGAGAAATGAAGACAATAGAAGCTGAAATGGCAGGACATCACACGGCGCGTTTAACGAATACGCCGTAACGAGCGCAGGGCTCGTTAAGGCTCGTTAAGCGGGCCGCCGGCAGACACATAAACGTTTGCGTGACGACGTCTTTCATCAGTCGCTGCTTTATTTATCTCGCGGCTGGAAAGCGTTAAGTCCGTGTTTGGTGGGGGGGGTCCCTGGGGCCAGCTGCTTCCCATAAAGCCTTCAAAGAGCCCTCCCCGTCTCAAGGAAACAGCGGCTGGGACGGGGGATTCAGGACGCGACCCAACCTCAGCTTTCAGTGACGCTCACCTGTCAGACAGCTGAGAGGGTCCCCGAACTGCCGATGGGGCCCTTCGTGAAATTGCTCGACCCCCCCCACCCCGCCTCCCTAGCGGTAATGAACATCGCAGGGACGGGGTGCCTCAATGCTGTGCGTGGGGGAGCTGTCGCTTTCATTCCCGGCCAGATCGACATTCCTGCGGCTCGCTGTAAATGGCTTTCACAGGACTGTTTCTGACTCATCAGTCAACGCCCTCCATCGGGTAGCAGGGCATCGCGAGCCGATGTTCATCCGGCTTGGAAGTGCACGATCCTGGGGTCTCCCGTCCCTGCCCGCCAGACATCCTGTGTGACTTGAAACTTCCCTACGATGCTCGGCCAAAAGCACTTTGTCTGGAGAGGTGCGGAACTGTCAACTGAGCCTCCTCCCTAGAGGCCAGCCAGTGCCGCCCCCCCCGCCCTTCAAGAGGGCGATTATGTGCTCTGATTGGCCAGTTGAGTGAACACGTGACAACCTGCTCACACGTGTCTTGAGTCCCTTCCTCAACACAACTCATCTGAAGGCCAGAAATCTCACTCATGCCCTGATCCCCCTGAAACCTGAAGTGTTTCAAGATGTCGCCCCCCCCATCTTCAAGGCCCAATCCACAGTAAACCCCCCCCCCCCAACTGTTCTAGATCCTGGGAGGGGGGCTGAACCCGAAGCGGCTTTGCTCCATCGGCCTCCCGTGACCCAGGTCAGCAGCACATGTAGGAAAGGAAACATTATCTCTGGCTTCAGCTGTGCTTTCATGTTCACGCCGTCGCCTTTTAAGAAGAGCAGAACATCCATGCGATTCCAGATCGTTCTGCGCCCTGTAGACCCTCCATGTGGAAACGCCTCACGTGGAGCAGGCTGTGCTGCAATACCGCGCCGCATTTCCTGCAAGTCTGCAGCATTCTGGCCCGCATGCTTCGCCCCTTATTCCCATGGCTGGACGGTTTGGTTTGCAGGACGTCGTAGATTTACAGCAGGTGTTCGTGTCAGCCGTTGACAGGAAGTAGGTGCCGGTGCGTGGCGGTTTTTTTTTTTTGGGGGGGGGGGGGGGAAATCCCAAAGGGCTTTTCCAGTCGCGCATG